>VWPW01024773.1:14126-66430 GCA_013389825.1 Crypturellus undulatus | reverse complement strand
CCGCGAGGCGGGTGCGCGCGGCGCGGGGCACGGGGGGACGTGGAGCGGTGCGAGCGGGGATGCACGGGGGGTCATGGAGCTGTGGGGAGGTGGGGGGCAAGGATGGGTGGTGCATGGATCCATAGGGAGTCATGGAGCTATGGAGAGGTGGAGGGCATGGATGGACGGGTGCATGGACCCATGGCGAGGGGGTGCGTGGACATGTGGGGGACATGGATGGGTGGTGCATGGATGCCTGGGGTGGTCGTGGAGCTAGGAAGAGGTGGGGGGCATGGATGGGCGGGTGCATGGACCCATGGAGTGGTGGATGCATGGACCCATGGAGGAGGTCATGGAGGAACGGGTGCATAGATCCATGGGGTGTCNACCCATGGAGTGGTGGATGCATGGACCCGTGGAGGAGGTCATGGAGGAGTGGGTGCATAGATCCATGGGGGGTCATGGACCTGTGGAGAGGTGGGGGGCATGGATAGGTGGGTGCATGGACCCATAGGGGGGTCATGGAACTATGGAGAGGTGGGGAGCATGGATGGGTGCGTGCATGGATGCATGGGGAGTGGGAGCATGGGTCCATGGAGGGTTATGGACCTATGGAGAGGTGGGGGGCATGGATGGGTGGGTGCATGGATTAGTGGAGCGGTGGGGTGCATGGAGCCATAGGGGGGTCATGGAGGAGCGGGTGCATGGAGCCATGGTGGGTCATGGACCTATGGAGAGGTAGAGGGCATAGATGGGTGCGTGCGTGGACCCATAGGGGGGTCATGGAACTGTGGAGAGGTGGGGAGCATGGATGGGTGGGTGCACGGACTAGTGGAGCGGTGGGGTGCATGGACCCATAGAGGGGTCATGGAGGAGCAGGTGCATGGAGCCATGGTGGGTCATGGACCTATGGAGAGGTAGAGGGCATAGATGGGTGCGTGCGTGGACCCATAGGGGGGTCATGGAACTATGGGGAGGTGGGGGTCATGGAAGAGTGGGTGCATGGACCCATGGCAGGTCATGGAAGAGCGGGTGCATGGATGCATGGGGGGTCATGGAGCTATGGAGGTGTGGAGGGCATGGATGGGTGGGTGCATGGACCCATAGCGGGTTATGGAGTGGTGGGTGCATAGATCCATGGGGAGTCATGGATCTGTGGAGAGATGGGGGCATGGACGGGTGGGTGCATGGATCCACAGGGGAGTCATGGACTTATGGAGAGTCATGGATGTATGGAGAGATGGGGGCATGGATGGGTGGGTGCATGGACCCATAGGGGGGTCATAGAGGAGTGGGTGCATAGAGCCATGGGGGGTCATGGACCTATGGAAAGGTAGGGGGCATGGATGGGTGGGTGCATGGACCTGTGGGAGGTGGGAACATGGATCCATTGGGAGTCATGGACCTATGGAGAGGTAGGGGGCATGGATGGGTGGGTGCATGGATGTCTGGGGAGTCATGGATCCATGGGGAGTCATGGAGCTATGGAGAGGTGGGGGGCATGGATGGGTGGGTGCATGGATCCACGGAAAGGTAGGGGGCATGGATGGGTGGGTGCATGGACCTGTGGGAGGTGGGAACATGGATCCATTGGGAGTCATGGACCTATGGAGAGGTAGGGGGCATGGATGGGTGGGTGCATGGATGTCTGGGGAGTCATGGATCCATGGGGAGTCATGGAGCTATGGAGAGGTGGGGGGCATGGATGGGTGGGTGCATGGATCCACTAGGGGGTCNAGTCATGGAGCTATGGAGAGGTGGAGGGTATAGATGGGTGGGTACATGGATCCATAGGGGGTCATGGACTTATGGGGAGTCATGGACCTATGGAGAGGTGGCGGGCATGGATGGATTTGTGCATGGATGCATGGGGGGTTCATGGATGTGTGGGTGCATGGAGCTATGGGGTGGTCATGGACCTATGGAGACGTGGAGGGCATGGATGAGCAGGTGCATGGACCCATGGCGAGTGGGTGCGTGGACATGTAGGGGGTCGTGGAGGAGCGGGTGCATGGATGGATGGGGGGGTCATGGACCTATGGAGAGGTGGGGACATGGATGGGTGGGAGCATGGATCCATGGGGGCTGAGTGCATGGACCCGTGGAGTGGTGGGTGCATGGATCTGGGGAGGGAGGTGCAAGGATCCGTGGAGGGGTGGGGGGCTATGGATGGGTGGGTGCTGGCTCCCCTGGGGACATGGAGGGGTGCAGGATCCCTGGGAAGGGCCCAGGATGCGGGACACGGTGATGCTGGGACAGCCGCCCTTGCAGGCAGCCCCCAGTGCCACCTCTCACCGTGACGTCCCCATGTCCCCCCAGGTCGCGCGGACAAGGACACCAGTAGCAGCGTCCGTCTGTCCGGCACATCCAGCCTCTGCGGAGCCCCCGCTCGCCGCCCGGGGGGCTCCGTGCGCCGTGGGGAAGCGGCTCTCCGGGCACCCGCACCGCTGCGCGCGCTGCAGCACGGAGCAGCGTCCCCGATGCCCGGCCGTGTCCCGCGCGCCGGCCCCGGCTGCCCCGCACGCTCTGCGCGCGCCCGTGTGCTCTGTGCCCTGCCCGGGCACGGTGAGGCCCGGAGCTTCCCGCTGGGAGATGCTCTGCATGGAGCACAGAGCTGAGCCGCATCCGCACCTGGGGATGCTCTTCCTGGAGCTCGGAGCCCACCTGGACGTAGCCAACGTGACGGGTTTTGGATCCACGTGACGTGTTTTGGATCCATGTGACCTGTTTCAGATCTACATGATGTGTTTCGGATCCATCTGACATGTTTCGGATCCATGTGACGTCTTTTGGATCCATGTAATGTGTTTCGGATCCACATGACGTGTTTCAGGTCCACGTGACGTTTCAGATCCGTGTGATGCGTTTCGGATCCACGTGATGTGTTTTGGATCTACATGACGTGTTTCAGATCCATGTGACGTGTTTCGGATCCATGTAACATGTTTCGGATCCCTGTGATGTATTTCAGATCCGCATGACGTGTTTCGGATCCATGTGATGTGTTTCAGATCTACATGACGTATTTCGGATCCATGTGACGTGTTTGGGATCCATGTGACGTGTTTTGGATCTACATGAGGTCTTTGGGATCTACATGACACGTTTGGGATCTACATGACGTCTTTGGGATCCACGTGCCGTGTTTCGGATCGGCGTGACCTATTTCACATCCTCGTGCCGTGCTCCGCATCCACCTGACGTGTTCCAGATCCACGGCACGTGTTTCGCATCCGTGTGACGCGCTCCGGATCCATGCGACATGTTCCAGAGCGCCGGCGCCGCCGTGAGGCCGCTCTCCCCCACGGAAGGAGGGATCCCGCAGGGCGACAAAGTGCTCAACGGGCGGGTGCCGCTGCCCGAGAAGGCCCTGTCGGAGGGCTACGCGCGCCTGCGCTACCGGGACACGTCGCTGCTCATCTGGCAGCAGCAGCAGCAGAAACTGGAGTCGGCTCCCCCCAACACCTACCTGAGCCGCAGCCGCAGCATGTGGTACTCGCAGTACGGCAACGAGGCCATCCTCGTGCGCGACAAGAACAAGCTGGACGCCCCCCGCGACACGGGGCAGTCCAAGTTTTGCGCCATCATGTGATGCCGGCGGGATTCGCGGCCGCGGCGGAGACGAACCGGCTCGGTGCCGCGTTCGGGGCGGTTCGCGCCGTGCCAGCCGCGCGGATCGGTGCGTAGGATGGGCGAGGAGCTGCCTGGCGCCTTGCGCTGGTTTTTGCTGCTGGATTTTGCAGGACGGTGGGTTGCGCGTAAGGAAAACCGTCCTGCTTGGGAATCAGCTGCTCCTCAGGGGCAGGAGTGGCACCCGGTGTCCCTTGGGAACCGTCCCCGGCCACCACTTGCACTTGCTAGTCCTGCGCATCGCCCGGGTTCTGCAAACGCTGCTTGGGCACGAGCACGTCCAGGTTTTCATTGAAAAAGCCGAATTTTGGGGGATTTTCTGCAAAAGTGTCTCCCTGCCGTGTCTCCCGTCATGACTCACCTGGCAATGGTCTGCGACTAGCTCGTTGTGAAGCAAAAAGGGAAGGATTTATCTTGCAAAGGGAAGAGAGAAGAACAGCGATAATTTCATCTGGGCCTTCAAAATCTCTGGAAGGATCAACAGGTTTTGCCCAATGTGGAGCAAAATGCTCTTTCTGCTGCCACCAATTGGCGTTATGGAAGTAACAGTAAAGGACGTGATTTTATGGAGCTGCAAGTACCAATCCCACAAAAGGCAGGGATGGGTTAAGAGCTCCAGGAGAAAATTCCTGCAAACCGACACTAAGGGACATAAGGAAACCTGTACATAGTCACCTACCTGCAAACACAGACCCTTTGGAGAAGGAAATAGTCTATTCTAACGTGTGCTTAGTGTTTAGGTCTTAATGTATGCAGTAGCTAGGAAGGATTTCGTAATTCTGGTTGGGTAACACCTCTTGTTTTAGTCCATTTGGCACGTTTATTCTAAAGGTCGTGCCTGGGAATGTTTGTTCCGACTAACCGAAGGATTCTAGGATGGAAAAAAAAAATTATTTTACTCTCTCAGGTTCTTGTTTCTATTAGAACGGGAACCTTGTAACTTCCTTCGGGAAAGATCAAGCCCTGCAGAGCTCATGGAAATTCAAACTCAATCCCGAGCCTTTCTCCAAACCCAGCAATGCTGTTGGCAGGGGCATTAACGCCCGGAATGTTTAAGTGCAGGGTTGGAATCACGCTGTGTTTAGGGGTGCACCCTGCAGCGTGCAGAGCTGGGGTTGCAACTTCAATTTTGATGCTGACTTCAATGTGGATTAATCCCGTCTAACATTAGGTCCTGGCATTACTTCCGTCTGTTACATTGGTCTAAAACCTCTCCCTTTAGACTTTTTTTTCAAGCACTTTATTTATTTATTGTTTTTTTTTTTTGAGGGAGGAGGATGTGGTGAAGAGGAACCTCCTCCCTGTGTTATGATGCCAAACGTGGCAACACTAAAGCGAGCGGGTCCCGATGCGCCGAGCAGGGCTGCGGGATCGCAGGGGCGTTAGGTGCTCGGCAGCGCGCACGGGCAGCTCCGTTTTGAACGCGTTTCTGTATTTATGCATGTCTCGGTGTTTGGTTTGTGTGCTCGTAAAGCTAAACCTGCTGCGATGGACATCAGCTCCGCAGACCCGCGCTGCGCTGCACACCCCAGCGGTCCTCGTGAGCTTGCCAGGGGGAAAAGTGCATTTCAGCTGGGAAAAAAGCACTTAACAGGATGCACAAAAAGACTCAGAAATCTGCTGCTATGATGGGCACCACATTAGGCTCCAGCTGTTGGCTGAGCAAAGGGTCGTTATTTATATGGATGGGCAGGAGGGGGGGTCCAAGGGCATCCTAAGGAGGCAGGAGAAGCAGGGTTGGATCCTCTCCGGCAGCCCCAAACTGGAGCATAAGGAGCCGAGGAAAACAGCAGCCTTTCCCCAAAGCCAGCTGTTCCTTTCCTTTACTTTTCTTATAGAAAAGCCATTTTCTTTTATTTCAGTAAGAAAGCTGATTGCTGTGGTATAATCAGTCCCTTTTTGTTTATGTGGCTGGTAAACCGAAACTCATTTATTTAAGCAATGTCATTTAGGACTATTGAAGAGCAGAAAGCCTAAGTGCGCGCGCGGGTTCCTTCAAGCTCGAGGCGCTGCATGACAGCACAGGAAAAGAACGTGGCCTGTTCTTCCGTCTCTAACTGTGTTATTTTCCATATCTGTGTGTCCTTATTAGTCACAGCAGGTTTGTGGAGCGGCTGCTACGAAGCCGGCGTTTCTGTAAGCCGGTTCTGCAGTGCTGATGCACTTGTTTTAAATGCAGTTGTAGCCTCTTTGGTGAAATAAAGTGATTTGGATGCAGCAGTGCGAGCAGCTGGGTTTTCTTTCCCCTGTTAAGCACTTTAGCACACGCGAGGATTACGGCTGTTATCACGCTCGAGCCCGGCCAAGGCACAGGAGCAAAAACTCAGCATCGAGGCAGCTTTTTCTCATTAGGGGCTGCGTTAGGTGGGAAAGCGGCTTCTGGTAGAGACCAAATTGCTCTCCCTGCTCTGGCTGGGGATGCTCCATAGGGGTCCTGGATCAGGAATCTGGGCCAGACAGTCCCAAGGCTTCATGTTGGCTCCAGGATGGAGAGCGAGGCAAGACCTGGATATTGCACACAAATTCCTACAGCTGTGGGTGTCAGCATGATGCACCCAAAATCCAGTAATACCAANCATGTTGGCTCCAGGATGGAGAGCGAGGCAAGACCTGGATATTGCACACAAATTCCTACAGCTGTGTCAGCATGATGCACCCAAAATCCAATAATACCAAAAAATACCAAATATATACCAAAATATTTACCAAAATACCAAAAAGTGTAGGCTGGGGGGTGGGTTGGTGTGAAGGAAGGAGAGAAGGGTGAAGAAGCAGCTTTAAATACAAGGAAAGGCTGTTGCAAAGAGGAGGACGGGCCCCTTTGCTATGCCCATTCCAAGCTCACCTGCAGGACAAACCCCACGGCGAGAGCAGCAAAGCGACGGGGAGAAAATTCCTTGCGGGAATTACGAAGGGAGAGGCTAAGCCAACGCCGCAGTTGTCACTGCTACAACGGTTAAACGGAGAGAACGGGTTTGCTGAAGCCTTGGCAAGATCCTGGCGTCGAGGGCAGCGAGCAGAACGGGGTTAGAGAAAGATTAACCCTCGGGGAGCCTGGCTGCCCTCACTGTATTTGGACAAACAGGTACGTGTTTGCACCAGCAAAACCGACCCAAGAGCCCTCCGGGTGCAAATAAAATAGGCTCCAGCCCCGTTAAACTGGTCCTAAACCAGGAGCCCCCCCAGACTGTAGGGACGGGGAAACGTCCTTGCTCTGGCTGGGCACTAGCAGCCGCCGCGCGTCACCCGCAGGGACCTGGGAGCCCCCGGCGCTCACGGGGCCCTTGCAAAGCGACTTCCAACTTATTTTAAGCCTCGTGACCCCAAGGCCTCTATTTCTGCTCTATTTCTGGCCGGCGCTTGGCAGGAGCGGCCGAGCGCTCGAGCAAGGGCCTCCGAGCTCTGCGCGGAGCCGCAGCGAGGGGCAGCGGGGAAGCACGGCATCCAGCTGGACACACACACGGCAAGTTGTCTTTTTATTAAGAAAACAAAACAAATGCCCCAGGACCAGAGTCCTCGATTACCAGTAACATCAAAGATTACTTTTTTTTTCTTTTTTTTAATTCTGTTGTGTTTGAGGCCAGCAATTTGCAATAAACAAGCTAAACTACTTACATTGACTCTTGTTTTTTTTCAGTAACTGACATTTACAGGAATATACTAGAAATGGCACTAAAAAGTTTTAAGAAAAAGAATTACGGTAAATTTGCATGCAGGACATACAGAAAAGTAACTTTTTTTTTTTTAAATATTAAAAACAAAAGGAAAAAATAAAAATACAACAACAAATCTTTCTGGATTGGTTATGCCAGTATCAGGGATAAGTTCTAAGTGGCCTGTGTCAAATCCTAGCTGGTGGTTTATTTTTAAAAACAACATTTAAAAAGATTTGCAAATACCTTTGTTTTTCTTTTTTAAAAAAAGCATCTCATTCTTTTACAAGCAAGTAATGCTGCTCGTGTAGTGAATCCTTGCCCTAAATTTATCCCCATCAGCACGGGGCTTGCTCACAGTTAGCCCCAGTGGTAACTGCTTGTGTTTGAGAACACGTATTTTAAAATCCAGTACCAAAAAGGCTGTGGGTTGTCTGTGTTCTGCCCCAATCCCTTGCCCCCAGCTCCAACCCCAACTTTAAAAAACATCATTCCTTTCAAAACAAGGAAAAAATTAATAACTGGTCTAAGAGTCCCCAGAACAGAGAAAGAACTAGATTAGGTAACTGCAGTCTGATTCTACCATACAGAGAACACGGAGAGACACCTCACTGGGTAACTACCGTGTGCTTGTGTGTATAAATATATATATAAAATATATATGTATGCACATGCACACAGATGCTCCTCTATGCCTGTGTGTCTATCACACCTGCACAAACAGCAGCTCTGCAGCATCAGTCCTACAGTTACAAACCCTGTTGGCAGGAAAGCCTAAAAACCCCATCGATACAAAACTGAAATGATTTTGCACGGAAAATGGTTGGTTTGCAGAGAACTGCCCTGCTCTGCAGCCTCCCTTAGCAGGTGAGTTGGGGCCTGAGCCTGTGGGATGCTCATCTGCCCCTGGTCCCACTGAGCCTCCAGCTGATGACATGCCAGGAAACAGGCGGATTTTACAACTGGAATAATTTGTCAAAGCTCTTAGAGGTGCAGTAATGCTGGTGGAGTGACACTAGGTCTGGTCTAATCCTTTTTTTTGGACAAAACAGGAATTCATCAGAAAAAGACGGTTTCAATAGAACTGTTTGTGTATATACATGCAAAAACCATAGCGATGCCAGGGAGATTTCCCTTGGAAAACAAAGTGAAACTTTGTTCAATCAAGAAAAATTCTATCATATAAACTATTTTTATTACAAAGTTTAAAAACGCCATTTCAAGTGTTAGTTATAGAATTCTGAAGTTAATTCATGACACCTGTCCTGCCATGTCACACCACACAAGCTCAAGGTTCTTTTTTTTCAGGTTCCAACTCATTAAGGGCAGTTGCTACTTGCTATGGACTGAAAATCTCTTCTTTCCTGGAGACCCTCTCACCTGAGGACACAAGAGGCAGCACTACTGACATGGTGGGAGATCATGAGCTCCAAACAACATGAAAAAGGAAAAAAAAAAGGAACAACCTTTTGAAATGAAAAGCAGCCTTTTTGTCCCTCCTGAAATGAGAGTCATGCCAAGGTGGATTTCTCTTGTGAACTGCTACTGAAAGGGAAAAACAACTTTGATTCCATGAAAACAAAGGCTGAAAAATGCCACCACAAGGGAACCCAAGTCCCAGCTGGCTGTACTGGGATAAGCACCATGTTGTTCTTCACCTACCCATTTTTTGTTACTTATTTCCTTGCAAATGCTCCAGCTGGATGGGGACTGGTGCCTTTCCATCACGCCTGAGCCATGAGCCTTTGATTCTACCTTTCCATCCATCTCCATAGGCAACGGGACACATCCATATCCTAGAGGAACATTTGTCCCCAGCCGGGGTCCCTGTCCCTGGTGTGCTGCAGAGCCAGGTCTCCCATCCCTGTGTGGCCACAATAAATCAAAAATAGTCCTCAGATTATCAAATATACCTCAGATTAATGCACACAGGAAAGGATTTCAGTTGAGGAAAAAAAATGGAAGCTTATTTATCTATGTTGTCATGGTATTGAACTGGTTGGTAATTATTTTAATTAAAATACTGCTCAGTTGTGGCAATACAAGTCTTGGGGAACTGCAGAAACAAACAAAATGCAAGTGTAGTTAAAAAGTGTAGTTAAAAAGTGTAGTTAAGATCTCATTAGGTGTATATTACAATTCCTCAGAGTAAATTCTGAAAATATATTAGTAAGAGTCTGTCTAGGGCAGAATTTTAAGGGCAGAATTTAAAAAAATATAGGAACTAAAGTTACCTCCACTTAGGGCTTGTTAATGGAAAAGGAAAATCATGAATTTCAGTAGGCATCAGGAATCCCCTAGTTTATCCATTTCCAAATCCTATGGGAAACTCCACCTGTCAGGACTCAGAGGGTTCCTGTTGATGGACCAGGCAGCCCCGCGAACATCCCTGCTGCGCACACCTCTCCCAATATTCCCATCTTTGAAAGATGGATGTTTAAAGACTGATGCAAGAATCAGCTTCTTGGCAGTCCCACTGCCTAAATATCTACTAGAAGCTCAATGAGCAGGGAAGGAGCTGAATACAGATGCTGTGCAAAGTGCCCTGGAGTGCTACAGGCTGGTTCTTCACCTCCCTCATGGATGTGCCAGAGAGCACCCAGCATGCGGGATCCTAATCCCAACTCTTGGAGGCTCATCCAGCAATGGAAATCAGGACTTACGGGACCTCCAAGGCTATCGCACGCAAAATAAAAGCTGGGTGCACCCCATGACTCCTTCCGAAGGATGGGCATCTCCACGGGACCTCTGGCACCTCAGCGGGGTGAATTTTAGGGCTGCCACGTGGTACAGAGGCAGCCTTAGGGTCTGGTGCTGGGAGAGGGAAAGGCATAGCTTTCTGTTAAACTCTGTATACATTTTTCTTTACAATAAAAAAGTTAAAAAGTTAAGAATTTACAATAAATTTCTGCCCCTCAGATTACAAATTTTATATAGTTATAGAACTGGTGTTTTCCCAAAACTGGATTAGAAAAGAAAAAAAAGCATCACTTCTATCAAAAAAGGAGAAAAAGATAGACCACCTGTGGAAATATCACAGAGAAAATAATGTGCTGCATCAATTTTATCTACCTGTACTTCTTCAAAATCTGTACAAAACAGGAAAAAAGGGTGCTGAAATGAAGAAGAGAGAGAAGCAAAACCAAAAATGAACATACAAAACATGACAGAGCACCAGACACACAAATAGACTGGACTGTAGCACCTATAGGTAAAAAGTCCAATATATTTAAATAATGTCTCAGATTTTTATTTGCCTTTTTGTTGCTTTTCTTAAATCTAGCTCAAACCACTTTTAAAAGTCTGCGTTTCTGCTGCACTTCATAATGCAGCCTTGCTTTTGCTTTTTTAAAAAAAAGTTTTAAATGACCAATGGCATTAATAAATAAAGTACTTATATATACATGAAATCAGGGACAGTGAAAACGGAGTGTGTTGCAGCAGTGCAGGTCAAAACATCAGGCTGGACTCATAAAAAAATTGCTAGCCTTAAATTTTTTTTCTTACTTTTTTCTCCCTTTTTTTTTATTTTTTCTTTTTATTATTATTAATGAGGTAAACATTTCAGTGTGTGGAAACCTGCACCCTGTGTGACACAGAAGCAGCGTTCCCTTTCTAGGAGCTCATTGCTGATACAAAGATAAGGAAAAAATAACCAAAACAAACCCAACATCCCTCTCCGATTCCCCTGCCAGCTCAGCCTCAGTTGAAGCTCAAACGCTCCTTTATTTAAGCCCAGACTGAGGTGTTTGTCACGGAGAAGGTACCTAATCATGAGCAAGTGACTTGTCCTGGTCACCCTGCAGGGATTGCTCTTGGAGGTCCAGCTGAAAATTTTCAGCCAAAATAGGTTTTCAATTAATAAAAGGTTTCCTAGAGAGTGTCTTTTTCCTGGACGTTATCTATTTTCTGCTAAAAATAACAATTCCAGGAAACCTGCGAGTGTCCCTTCTTCCCGACATTTTCCCAAGAAAAAGCTCTTGAATGTGGAAACAAACAAACAAAATGCAACCACTCTTATTGCTCACGTGCTTAAAGTAAAGCTCATGCTTAAATACCTTCCTCAACAGGTGCGTATGCCCCTACCAAGATTAAAAACAAAACAAAAAAAACAAGCAAAAAAAAAAAACATGTTAACAATCCACAGTACATGAGATTTTTTTCTTTTTTGTTTTTTTATGTAAAAAGATGATAGCATCTGCAATTTCATCACACTGTAGACTTCAAGATTAAGAATACTAGTGCTAATAACAAATACACCAACTAGTTCAAAAGCTAACATCTTTCAGATACAGTACCATTTTACAGAGATTTCTTTAAAAAAAAGATTTTCTCCTTGTGTGAGCCAAGTGGGCTTATTAAAAGGGAACGTTTTGGGGGAGAAGGGAAGGGGTGGGAGGGAAATGTACTACAAACCTCACAGGACTTCCTAGTGATCTCTTGCTAAGAGCTCAAAGTTCTTCCATTTCCCACCAATAAGCTTCAGTAAAAACAGATTTTAGAGACTTTATGCACTGGGAACTATTTGTCATAAAGTCTAGTCACACACACGCAAAGATCTTTGACCTATTAAAAGCACCCCCCCAAAAAAAAATGGAAGATATCTTTTATAACACTGAATTAAAAAAATAAAATAAATGAAATCAGAGTGAGAAGAGAGAATAAAAACAAGAAGGAAACCTGACCACCGTGGAACAAGAGCGGTGTATTAACGCGAGAAGGGAACGCTGCAGCGCACTGGGGAGGCTGGTGTCCGTTTGGGGTTTGTCCTTAAGTGTCCGTAAGTCACTCCGAGTCGCTGCTGTCCGAGCTGGAGCCGCTGGAGCTGCTGCTTCCCGATTCGGAGGAGCTGCTGCTGCTGAGCCGGGAGGGTCCTCCGGAGGCAGCGGAGCCGGATTTCTCTGCGGGCAGGAGAGCAGCAGGGCGGTTAGTTGTGAGATCAGAAATCAGCCCCGGGTTGGCTTCTCCAGCCCTTTGCATCCCCAGGGAACGTCCTGCCGCGGTCCTGGCTCCCTTCCCAGCCCCTTTGTCACCTTCCCTCCCCATGGCTGTCAAAGGACTCGTCCCCTCCACACACACGAGCTCCCTGCAATCCTCTGCTCAGCTCACGCGGGGACTCTGGGCACGCAGCAGCAACCTGGGGCAAACCCCAGGTTAACGAAGACAGTAATTTTGCCACAGTGACAAAAAAATTCCTGTCTTCTGCTACCTTTTTCTTCTTCCAAGCTAGATTCTTCTGTCTGAAGTTTAGCTTCATCTACCCATCCTTTGCTTCTGCCCACACGCACCTCTCCAGGCATCATTAGAGCGGTAAAACCAGAACCGTTACCTTTCTTTGCAGGTTTCTTGTTGTTGTTTAGTTGCCCGCTGACATCCTGTAACCGTTTTTCTAGTTCTTTCTTCTTTTCCTGAGCTAATTCTTCTTTAGACTTTGCTGCTTGCTTTTTTCCACTCGCAGCTGTGGAGGAGGAACGCATAATTTCTGAAACTGCATGGTTGTGGGGGGAAAAGAAGAGTGGACATCACTATTTTACAGGGCATGTAAATCTGTGCGACCACTGCCACTGTAAAAGTCAAGTGACTGCACAGCAACTACACATCCCAGATAGAGGACAACACGCCAAGTTGTCTAGATCATCCAATCACCATCATCTTGTAACATGCACTTTTTAAAAGAGACCTTCTGCAAAGTATTTTAGAAGATAGAAATATCCATGTAATAACCTTGTAGTTACAGGTTACTTACCAGCCAGTTATATGGTCAATAGTTACACATTTGTAATTACAGAATTGTTACATGGGTTTTCTGCCCTGTAAAATAAAGTGTCCCATTAAAGGTTGTCAGAAGTAAGCATCTACCATTAAAACTTAAGATATATTATACAAGAACTGAACTGCATTTTGTTATGCTTTAAATATAAAATAAAAAGATTAGAAACCGACAGTAACAAAAGCTAGCAGATGGCAGGAATGTAGCTGTATCAATTGCACTGCAAATGGTAAAGACGTATCAGCAATACTCATGCTTCTTAGCAGAAGAAATCCCTCCAAGGAGGAGTAACTCAACACAAGTGTTGGGGCCAATATCAGGAGCAAGACCGAGGCCTGATATTCTGGCTGAGCCAGCAAGGAAATACCTACATTTCTGTGTATTTCTTTAAATACTGATTAAAAAAACTCTGGTGTGGGCCTGAACATGAGCACTCCACATGCAGCAGGGTAGGCTGGTTGTGGTCGGGTGTCAGCAGAGTCTCCGTGGTGCAGCCAAGCCGGCCCGGAGAGCCGGGCGCCGAGGAGCAGGAGGACACGAGTCTTGGGTTATCTGCAGTATTCCAGGCTTTGCTTCCACAACAAAAGACTCCTTTCCCATTCCTAACAACTCTGGAAAATCAAACCCTTTCCCTGAACTCTATAGCAGCAAGGAAAGGACTCAAGAAAACTCAAATCAGTTTATTCAGAAGTAAAATGAAGAAAGTGTGACCTAAGACAGCCTACCTGCAGGTCGGGTGGTGAAGAAGCAGGTGCTCTGCGAGGGCTGTAACTATCATGTTATATTTAAGAGCATCACTCTCAGCTGACAAGTGGAGGGACAGAGCCAGGACCACTTAAGGTGAGTGACACTGTACCTGTTAGGCAGCTGGAGCTACGTTCTCAAGGGGTTGCACCAACTCACCCACTGTGGACGAGGCACAGAGAAGTCTGCACCATATCCGTGCCAGAACATGGATATTTACTCTCTGATTTGGCAAACTGAGGATCATGTGGTGTATCCAGGCCATCTAGACAGAGCAGTTTTGGAGCCAGCACATAACCCAGACACTTACATCCAGAACTCACAGGTTACTCAGGTGACTTTGTGCAATTTATTCCCGTGGTGGTCTGGATTCCAACCCTGCTTTTTATTTCCTTCCTAAATAGAAGATGAACTATTCAGGATAAGAAACTGATCCTTCCACATGTGTGCATGTAACACCTAACAGAATGAGACTGAAACCTCTGCAAGTGCCTTCCAGATCCTAGATAAGCAATAAAGACATCACACAGGTCTTGCAGAGGAACACAGCAGTCCCTCCGGGTCTCCACAGGATGACATCACGGGAAGAAAGAAGGAAAAAATAGAAAGTTTCTGAATATTTTCTTTGGGAGAAAAGAAGCTCTAAAAATCCCTCTCATCACATACCCAACAGCTGGATAAAAGAATCCCAACACACACGCCCGGACTCCAAAGTTGAGCCCTAGGGCTGTTGGGGGAACACGTGCCCCAGGAGGTAACTTACAAAATGGTTTCCTCTGTTTTTTCTGTAAACAAGATTTCACGTATCTCTCCAGTTCTCGTAAAGTTGTGGGCTTCAACGTTTCAAAATCTATTTCTATCTCGTCGGGGTTGGAGTCCCTGAGGGAAGGCTCCCGCGACTGGATGATGTGCACCACCCTGCCCAGCTTCTCTCCAGGCAGGCGGTTGATGTCCAAGCTGAGTTGTCGTTTCTCATCATAGGTCATGGGCAGACCCTCCTCCTCCTCGTCGGAATCGTAGGTTGCAGACGCCTGTTTGCCTCCTTTCTTGGGCTGCCTAGGGGGTTGGCAAACATGGAAACATTTACGAGTATAGACGAGCAATGAACTCTCTTCAAGCTCCCTTTTAATGAACATCCCAGGGCTTCTGACTTTGAACCTCTAGCCAGATGGTTTGAACAGTACCAGGACTTCAGAAATCTGAGATCAACTGTTCCATTCCTATTAAATTTTGGCCCTTCGTGACATGAAACAAGCCCAAGTGGCAGTGGGGGGCAGCAATGAAGCAGCATGTCCTCGCTGGCAGGGCAAAAGCAAAACCTTATCTCAGAATTCCTGCCTGATCTCTCCCGGAGAGAGAGAGTGGAAATATGATGGCTCCACTGCCAGCTCCAATTTAAAAACTCCCTGGAGATGCCCAGGAATGCTCCTCAATACTGAGTTAATAGGAGGGAAGGGAGAACAGTGCTGAAAGCTCTTGGCCTTCCCACCAACAGGAGACCAGCTCTCACCTGTTAGCCGTGGTCGTGCTGTTCGCTTTTTTAGCTGGGGCTTTCTTCTGCTGGGTTTGTTTTGGTGGCTGAGCCACCTTGGGTTTCTTGTCCTCCTCAGCTTTTACTTTGTGCTTCTCTTTTTCTTTCTCTTTGTCTTTCTTTTTCTTCTCTTTCTCTTTCTTCTCTTTTTTCTTCTTTGGTTTGTTCACTGGCGCTTGTGACAATGCAGCTAGCTGCTCGTGGACAGCTTTGAGCTGGTGGAGAACAACGAAAAAATAAATCAGACTTCAAGGGAAAAATAACCCAACCACCTCCAGATACAAAAGTGGACCTTTCTCCCTGCTAGGCTCTTTCAACTGCCCAAACGCATGCACACAGACAGACAAGTTGGCTGTTTTACCTGCTCCTGGAGCTCTGCTAGCCGAGTCGCTCGCTCCTCTTCGGAGTCGGAGCTGTCGGAGTCGGAGGAGCTCTCCTCGCTGCTGTGGCTGCTCTCTGTGCTCTTGCTCACCACGGCAGCAGCTGGGGGAGGCACAGGCGGCGCCTCCGCAGGCTCATCGGGCATTTTTGCAAACCTCATCTCAAAGACGTCCTAGAATAAAGGGGAAAAAAACATTGAAAAGAGCAGCCTCAGACATGAAGTCTTCACTGTGGCTTTTAAAACATACCAAGCATCACACCGCATGTAAGGGTCTTTGTCATGCAAGGTGCTATATAAATAAATACTGAAGATAATGCTCTAGAATAAGGGTTGAAATCATCATGGTAAGACATGGATGGTTCCCCCTCTCTTAAAGAGATTAAAGGTTTGCAGAGGGTTAGGACTAGACACAATTTTCTGAATCTCCGAGATCCATTTTTGCATAGGAAGGATGTGGGAGGTGACAGGCTCTCACGTCTCTGCCTCCCAGGAGGATGCTGCAGTTTCTCTGCACTGGCTGCTGCCAGAGACAGGCACAAGACTACAGGAATCCCAGGCTTGACAGATCTGGGCATTTCTAACACTTTCCTCCAGTTTGCTTCACCTTCCATTTCTCCTCTGCTAAGCGATCACTGTACTTGTGAGTAGCTCTTGCACAAAGTTAAACATGAATCTGGCCTTCAAACGCCAACAGCAGAGCTGGCCTCAACATCAGAACACCCCAACATAGCCTGGACACCAGCCCTGGGGCTCTGTGGGGCTGGCATCATTTGCAGTCCACACAATTCCCCCCCAGCTCCAAGGTGTGCACAGAGAGGAGATTCTGCACACCCAGAAACACCCTCCTATTACTTCACACTGCAATGACTGAAACATTTTGAGCAGAACATGGCATGTGGTCATGAGCACTGTGGTTCTGCAGCAGAGAGCACTGAACGGGCTGCTTTCCAAGGAATCACAGCCTCTCCCTTGCCAGTGCCAAGGCCAGATCCACGCTAAGCTCTCCAAACAGTCCCCCTTGCAGCTCAATTAAGCGTATTTGGAAGATGCATTTGCCAACAGCTTTACCTGGAGCTTCCTGGCCATGGCTACCACTTCGTGGTCTGGAGGATTGTACTTGTAACAGTTAGAGAACATTAACCGAATATCTGCCGCGAACCCTTGCGCGTCCTGGTATTCTCGACTGTCCATTTTTTTCTGCAAACAAACAAGCCAAAGGGGAAGAAAAAGCCATAAGCAAAAGGCATTTGTGGCAATTACATGGAGGCACGCAGAGAGCTCAGACCAGCTTAAAAAAACATATTCAGATTTTTTGCTAAAAAGGATAACCAGAGCTGTTGATATTATAATAGTTTCAACTTGTATCTTTTTATTGTCTTACTAGGAGCTTGCCTGGGCCAAGGTTCTGTTAGAAAAATCTAAAATAACATCCAGAGAGTCACTCTAGGACAAGGGGTTGCTGGTTCAGAAACTAATGTGAGCATGGAACATGGTTGGGAATAGTAGAAATCAAACTACCAAGTTACAATTACACAGGTGCCTTACATGTACATTTCTACATGTTTAAACACTTCTGTAGATTCAAAAAGGCAGAAAAGATCACATCTACTCTGAGCTCCTGCTAACACAGAACATGAATTTCACTTGGTGATTCCTACAGCAAGACCAGGCACTTGTTAAACTACAGCATCCACTCACGATTTACAAAGCCCGGCTGACAGAATGGATACAGAATCCACCTTTTAGGAATCCGACACAGAATCCACCTTTTAGGAATCCGTTCCTGATGTTATCCAGTAATGCAATGAGGACAAATATCAGCAGTTAAGTTTTGCACCTGGCTTCTTTCTCTTATTTCCAAGGTCTCGCTTCCATTTGTTTCTCTTGCTTTGGGTCCAGAATGAGGCAGAATTTCCCCTCCATTGATGCAACTGCTGCAGGATCTACAGGTAGGGTGACAACATTCCTGTCATGTTCCCTGTGCTGCTGCAGCCAAAGTGCTGTCAAACTTTTGCCATGAGACCTTGTTCTCTCAGCAAGAAACTCGGAGAAAGAGCTGGAGCTCAGAGCTGCAGCAGAGATGGGACGGGAAGGAGATATATGCCCCTCCAGCCTGCAGGAGAGCTGGCCTCGTCGGAAAAGCGTTTCAGGCCAATTCCGAAGCAAAACAGCATGTTCAAATGAAAGGGACCATTTATTTTAGAGTACGTCTTACTGTATGAAGGGCTTTTTCGACGCACGTGTATTTGCTTGGCATGCTCATTGGCTGCTTGTAGCCTACAAAGTACATTTCAGTGTCTGAGGCTTTGCTTTCATCCAAAACCTATGTTTTATTCTAGCCTCAAGCATTTTAATCTCTGTNTTCAGTGTCTGAGGCTTTGCTTTCATCCTAGCCTCAAGCATTTTAATCTCTGATTTTTGTTGTAGTTGTTTTCTTGTAAAGAAAAATTAGCTTGACAAAAGAAAGAAGAGAGTTTAAATTGAGGAGGGGAAATACCTCTAGGTTACAAATTCGCTTTGAGATATTCAGCTGCTTAAAAAATTAGGCTGCATTTACAATTGCAAATCAGAGCCATGAACAGCAGGATTGGAAAAGCTGTTGGGAGACCACTAGGTCATCCTCTGCCCCATGCAACTTCTACCACAGCAATCTCACTTGTCCTTCAGTAATTAATTCTACTGTTTACTAATGTTCAGGAGTTTGTTTCCCAGCATTTAAAGGGACTCTTATTCTACGGTAATATTCGTTCCTCCCATCAGTCTCTCCTCAAATGCATCATTTCTGAACCTGCCATTGCGCACTCCAGATCTCAAAAGAAGCTGAATCCAAATGATTTTTCATTCAAGATTCACCTTAGGGTTTTCCAGTCCCTGTTCCGTAATTCCCAGCACCTTTTCAAATGCAGGTTTCAGATACAAGGCTGGTGCTGACAAGGACTCAGGCCACTCAGTATTTTCTTTGCTGCGGTCACTCCAACCACCTCCATCAGCTGGGGAGGACTCAGCCCCATTTCTTGGGCCCTAATTGCACCTTGTAGAAACTGCTTCAAGAAGAGCAGCTGCTTCACGAAGCCCCTCAGAAATCCTCTAGTATAGGTGCAATTAAAGAAATCTTTTAAAACTCCCTGAAAGAATGTCTCCTTGCTTTAAAAAACAGACAGACTCAGCTGCTCTGAAACCACAGCAATTCACTGCAAGAAAATTAACTGACTAGCATATTTATATCCCCAGAGGTAGTGCTTTATTCCAGAAGTAAACACTTCATATAAATCCACTTGCACAGAGGACTACGGCTTGTTCACCACTGCATAAATAAGAGGCAGAGACATCTATATTGCTGCTGCTGACCCAGAAGCCAGAGGGAAGAGCTGGAAAAGATGCTCTGAGCTGCACTTTGGTGCATGGAAATCGGTTGTCACTTGCACAGAATTAAACCTAAAGTCTTTGGGAGCTACAGGAAAAAGCTGCCTTGCACTGCAGAACTGCACTGCTTACAAGCGGCAAGTTTCTGGCACTTAACGTTACCTACTGCATCCCAGAGAAGTCTTGCTATCACCTACAGGCCCAGAGCAAAAGATAATAAAACACTTCATAAAAAACAGCACCAGACAACACTTCAAACAAGTTTATTAAAAAAGACTCTATCGAGTGGAAAGACAAATCCAGAGTCTTTACATATAAAAGACTCTGCTGGGTCTGCCACTAACCTGTCTCCAGCTTTCTGTCCTATGCTGCTACAGAAGGAGAATAACACCCACACCTGCAGAAAAAAAGTGTAATTGGAGATTTATGCTTTTAGGAGGAGGAAGGAGGAGGAAAATTAGGACTATAAAGAGTCCTACGTCCCTGCAAAGGCAGCAGCAATCCAAGGAATTGCAGCACTGCACAGGGATTCTGCAGAATACTTTCCAAAGAGCAGCCTCCAAACCATGTCTCAAAAATACATTATTCACATGCATGTTCCTCTGTTAGAAAAAATGTCAACTCGATCTCAGCAGCTTTTGTTTTTTGTAATGCCTGTATTGTTTTTGCATTTGCAGATAGGGATGTATATACTTCCTGCTCCTCACTCTCAGCCATAAAAACCCAAAGCAATGCAACTCAGATGAAAAGAAGAGAGGATGCAGAAGGTACAGATAGACAACACGGCTTGAGGGTTATCAGGATGCAACTTCTCCTGCAGATTGCTGTGCAGGTGTATATCCTATGGCAGGTGATAATACATCTGCAGCTTGATCTTAAGAATCAAAAGAAATACCAGTTTTGGCAGTCAGGTTTCCACTCCCATGGTAGTAGGGGGAAACCTAGCAGGCTGCTGGGGATCTCGAGACCCACATCCTGTGGCATCCTGTGAAGTCAAGGAGATGTGAAGGAGCTGGGAATAGGTCTGGAAGGATGAGGTTCACCACTGAAATTAGTTCAGCAACCAAGTCGATCTGGAAGGTGGCCATCTAATGACTTGTTTTCACAGGACTAGTAGAGAAAGGGCTATCAATAACTGTCTGCAGCTCTAATCCAATAATGGAAAGAGCAATTGCATGGATCAAGAGACACCTCTTCCCATCTCAGTCGTTACCAGAGAACAGACATCCTTGAAACTCCTTTGAAACTACAGACAGTTCATAGAATCTTAGACATAACTGTGTGCACAGTAACACCATACTAGGTACCTAATGTCACCTAAGTGCTGCATCTTTGTCCTGATACACAGAATAATACTGAAAAATCTAATACTGCTGCACACAGACTGGTCAAACTGGGCACGGCCTTGATCACAGCAGAGTCTCTCAAAGGAACTAGTGACTTCTGGAAGCAGCAGATCAGTGCAAGAGCATAAGGCAGGAATATGAATCTGCTGGGGTCTCTTCTGAGCTGAATTATCTTATGGGCCTGTGCTCCAGAGCATGTGGACAGACCTCCAAGCTAAGTGGACAGGAGGGACTTCACTGCAAAACCAAGTGAATGAATTTTGACAAGGCACAAAGTCACCTTATTAAAAGGCATACAAGTCACATTCAATTAGCCCTTTCTCCTGCAACCACCACTGTTTTTGTCTCCCTCTTCTTGACTGGAAGGTTTCCTCTCCTTTACACAATCCCCGGAACAATTAATAGAGACCAAAAGCCACTGAACCCATTCCCGTGTTGGTCTGACTGCATCCACATGAGGAAAGTTTTCCCACATCTATTTCCCTTTCTGCTGCTTAAGCAAAAACCATTTGTTTTCAGCTCAACTCACCATCCTTCTCTTCTTCCAGGAGGCCAGGGAAGGTTTTAACACAGCTTGGCTCTAATAAAAATCTGAGACAACCCTGCACGTTGCACTGGCTTATGTAAAACAACAAAAAAAGCCAGGACTGTACAATTCCAGGAGAAGAAAGACGCCCAACTCCACCACAGCTTACTCACAACAGCATGAACTCAATCGATAATAACACTTAGCACTTAGATAGTGCTTTTCAGAGCACTATCCTCACAACAGCCCTGCGAAGTGGGCTAAGTATCATTATCCCCATGTTATAGACAGGCAAATTGAGGTACAGAGCTGCAGGAAGCCTGCTCGAAGTCACAGCTTCAGAATGGGGATTAAGACTCACTCCAGTCTTATCTTCAATGCACAGACCATGACAACTATGTTCTCACCACTGAAAACAACTCCTACAAATGCAAGAACCCTTGCAACACCGTGTCTGATTAACATGACAGAAGCAGAGTGTAATGCTCTAGCTCTTGAATGGAATTTGCCCCAAAATAGTTGAAAAAAAAACAGGAATGGAGCTGCCCTGTGGCCACCTGGGCATTTTAGGCAAATCCAGGCACTGCTCAGCTGGGACACAGCACATCTAGCTTTTGGACGAAGTACTTTTTGGCGGTGGGTGAAAGCCAGTGGAAACACCCCAGCTCCTTGCACACGGAAGAAAGTCTCTCTTCCGCCAACAAAAATTCCAATGGCCAGCTGCCAAGCAGAAGTTGGGAACTGGAAAACCAATGCTTTGCTCCATGGATAGCGAGGAGGGAGTCAGAGAGACCTCCCAAATGGCAACAAAAAAGCATCTTAAATTGGCTCACACTTAGCTAAACTCTTAAAGACATAAACTGCACAAGCATCACATTATTTCTGCCCCTCTCCTGAGTACCAGGTGATCATCAGGTTCCAGCTGGAATCGCTCAGTGTAAACCTATCTGGAGCACACATCATGCCAACAAGTAGATAGGCAGCAGGTTCTGGAAACAGGACACTATCAATCGAATCTTTTGCAATACTGCACCTCTTCTCAGAGTGCAATGCAGTCCCAAGCACACGGGTTTAAATAGCTGGACTATCCACAAAAAGAGAGGCGGGCTTTGTACAGTCTGCATTGCAGGGAAGAAAAAAAGATGTCCCACTTCACAAGGGAAAAAGGAGAGGGCAAACAAGCAAAATATATAAAAAAAAATCCAAGTAATATTCAAACAGGTTCCAGTTTCTACCCTTGTCCCCCCTTTCCCTCACCCAGAAGGAGCCAGTCCTCTGAAATCAGAGGGCCACAACAACCTGCANCAATCGAATCTTTTGCAATACTGCACCTCTTCTCAGAGTGCAATGCAGTCCCAAGCACACGGGTTTAAATAGCTGGACTATCCACAAAAAGAGAGGCGGGCTTTGTACAGTCTGCATTGCAGGGAAGAAAAAAAGATGTCCCACTTCACAAGGGAAAAAGGAGAGGGCAAACAAGCAAAATATATAAAAAAATCCAAATAATATTCAAACAAATTCCAGCTTCTACTCTCATCCCCCTCTTCCCTCCCCCAGAAGGAGACAGTCCTCTGAAATCAGAGGGCCACGGCAACCTGCAAAAGAGGTGGTAAATGTGGACGTACTTTCACAGTACTGAGATCCATGGGGTGTTTGATAATATCATGATAGTCATGGAGTTCCAAGGCCTCTGCATCCACGGGCTTGTAAAAGGGCCACGCGTAGGCCGCGTGCTTCTTGGAGAGCATCTCCTTGAGGATGCTGTCACAGTACTTGAGGTGCTCGGAGAGTTTGCCCTTCTTCCCGGCGTGCTGGGGGACCTCTCCGTCTTCAAGGTCCTTCTTTGGTGGCTTGATGGGCCGGCCGCCGCTCTCGCGGCGCGCGATGATTTTGGCCTGTTTGGGGTCCGAGAGGGGAGTGGGCGACTCGCTGCGGCTGGCGGTGATGGCCGAGGTGGTAGGGGTGGTCGTGTCCGCTTTCCGCTTCACTCCCTTCTTCTGAAACACCAAACAGATGGAGCTCGTGAGTGGGCAGCCGGTGCTCGCGCTCTGCCAGCAGAAACCTAGCACAATTCATCCTTATTTCTGGGATCTGCCTGTCCTCCGACAGAAAATAGAATTACTTCACTGGGATAAATGGAACTTGCAGCTAGAAGCCTCAAAACCCAATTCAGTGACTGCAATATGATGTATCACCACGTCACCTGAGCCACAGCAACCAGCCATTTGCACGTCTCCAATCCAAGGCCAGAAACGACGTGAAACGTGTTAGTTCTCTGCATCTCCCTGAGATTCAAGCTAAGGACTCTTAGCTGGTGTTTGCCAAGGGAAAGGAGGGCACTCAGGTGATTACTGCAGCTCAGCTAACACATGGGGACTTGTAAGTGCCAGTAACTTAATCACAGGTCTGAGTTCCCAGTGGCAGGATCAAGCTGTAAGTTCTGAACCAAAGCATATTAATCACCAAAGACCCAGGAGCCCTTAACTCTTTGTATTTAGGGGACGTACCGAGGTAGATTATTACAAACAAGAACAGGAATACAATGATTTTGCCTCAAGCAAGTTGAGCATCTCTGTCAAATTTAAGCTGTGACTGTGCAGCCAGGTCTCTCTTGTGCTCCTATGAAGGATTTATTCCCCTGGAGGGGAAGGGAGAAGTTTTCCCTCAAGAAATCTGAAGGGAATCTTGAATAAATCGCAAGCAGGATTTATTTTGCGGCACGTATTTAGCAAACTCCCTTTTAGCTTCAGCCGTGAGTTTTAAAATTAAACTGGTTCTCAGAAACAAGTTATTTGGACAGAAACTGCAGTATGTATAAGACAAGCTTCTGAAGAGGACTGAGTTCAGCTGCAAGGAGACCTGACTTCCAATTTCCCTAGTAATTTCCAAACTGTGGGTTTAACTAAGCAAAACAATAAACTTAGTGATTCTGGTAGCTCATGTCAGTGAACACCAATATTGCTGCAGTTTCCAGCTCAATTTCCCAGCTCAAAACACCCCCACTTTCTCTAAGCCATGTTTTCATCATTTTAAAGCAAAACACAACATACTAGGAAAATTCCAATTATTCAGAGCAATGTTTTCATTTACCATAAATGAACCTAGTAAATAGTGAAATACCAGTGACAACTCCCTGATTACTCAGGAAGACAGAACTAATGCACCCAAAACCTGCAGGCAACATCAATCTCCTCCAACTGGAGTGACAGGCTTGTCCTGAAGTGCTTTATGGCAGAGAGGAACATTCCTAGTGCTGGAGTCTGCAAATCTTAAAGGAGCAGATCCAGCAAAAATCCTAGTAAAAATCACAGTGAGGAGAGATGTTTTGGGTTCTATGGTGCAAAATGGGGGAACCTCTGGGGGCTCCGGTTCATGAAATATCAGCACAGGTTATGTCTATGGCCAAATAAGAGATTTTAGTTGAGGCAGGTGACATTCCCTCAGCTGGGATGAAGCAAAATATTTTTCTCAACCCACTCCAATTGATGGGAAGCTCTTTTTCCGAGCACATCTCAGAGAGACAATGGTCAGAGAGGCAAGGAGTCAAATGCAAAGAAAAATAACGCATGTGGCCAGCACTGAGGGGGTGAAAAGGAGCGCTGTTTAGCTGCTTTCCCAAGAGGAAGGGGTCGAGTTCCGTTTACCTTGACTACCGGTGGCGTAGGAGGAACCACCGGCATGATCGGAGCAGCAGGTGGAGGGGGAGCAGCGGCAGGAGGGGCAGTGACAGGCGGGACATTAGCAGTGATGGTTGGCACGGGGGTGGCAGCAATGACGGGCGTCTGAGACACGGCTGGAGGGACGCTCTGGAACGGGGCCGGCGGGGAGACGGAAGACACGGCCACGGCTTGCTGGGTTCCTTTCAAACGACAAAGCGAGAAGGCGCTGCGATGTAGCGATGGTTACAAGAGCCCACGAGACACCGGGAACAAAGTGACGCTGCTGCCCCCCGACTGCGCGACCATGGGCTTGGCCAAAGACCCCAGTTCAAGGCCACTGGAAGAGCAAGGAGGACACTGAATGATCTGCTTGCTGCTGTTACCCAAGGGCCCCAAAAGCCGAGTGATCACTGGCCTAAGTCTTTCTACTGTGAGCTTTAAACTAGCCACACACAGGCAAAATATTCCATGTTTTACACATGAGCTTTGTTGCTCTGGGACATTTTCACCCCTCTGTCTGCTCTCAAAGCTACGTAGCTCTCAGAACAGCATCTCAAGCAGAGGAAAATGAGGGAAAATAACTCTTTTGGACAGGTTCTGTTTTGAACAGACTTCAATCTTTCACTAGGAATGGCCATGGGTAACAAACCCTCCCCTCTTCCTGCTAGATCCCCATGAGTTCAAAGCACTTCAGATTCACTGTGAGTTAAAATACAGCAAACAGTAGAGCAGGGAGTACAACCCATGTCTCCTGATACCCAGGCAAGGGTCTCTCACAATACATCTGCACTGTCAAAGAACAGCTTACTAGTCCAGAAGTTAAGGGGCGGGGGGCATCAAGTCTAGTAATTAATGAACAAACTGGCAACAATTTCCTGTATTTGTACAGCAGCTTTTAGGATGCTGAAAAGACAACACCGGGAATTTCTGAGCTTGGATGAAACTGCAATTATATTTGGCATCTGGGAGTCAGGAAAGTGAAAGGGAACAGTTGACTTTCCCAGAGCAACAATTAGATCTTGTTTACAGAAAATGCTCGCAACAATTTACTCAGCCCACACAAGCTCCTTTATGAATTGTTTTGCCCTGCTTAAGGATGTTTTCCCCCTTAAGCCCATTTAAAATCAGCTCAAGGTAAGCTGAACTAAACTTAGTTTCAACTGATACGCAATCCTCTACACAGCCTTTTGCAACAGCATAATAATTCCTTTTTGGCAATCACATGTCATTGCGGGCATAAACCTGGAGCCAAAGCAGCTTTCTGGGCCACAGTGTCACCTGTAACAGCCTGGGGTGTCCAACTACCTTGTGTCTCTCTGCTTTGGCTTCCTCTTTGCACAGGGGAAGCAACAGCAGAGGCATGGGGATGGGCACACCATGGACGGGGACATGTTTGTATGATGTACGCAGGGCATTAAGGCAAACCAGCCTCGAAGCAGAGGAGGATCAGGACCTAGAAATCTCCTCTTCCACTGCTTTAACCATCCGTCCACGTGCTCCTTTACTACCTCCTCACCCTTTACACAGTCAGGCAGCTTGGACGGTGGGTCAGACCTCACCAACAGACTTGTAACACTCACTGTCATCAGATGATGTTAATACCTGCACTCTGTGCGCCCGCCGATGGCTTGCGGCCTTTGCCTTTAGGAACCGGGGGTAATAATTCGACTTCCTCCTGAGGCATCTGGGCGACCTTCTGCAGGAATATCTTCTCCAGGGCTTGGGCCATGAGGACAATGTCATCTGTGGGCTGCAGGGACAAGAAGACAAGGTAGTCTATGCCATCCACACGTCACATGCAAAGAGGCTCAAGATGAGGCTTTTAAAACCTCAGTGATGCTGCTCTACAAACAAATGATGGTTATCCAAGTCCTGCAAATAAACTTTGTCTCCTTCTCCCTGTCTGCTATCCTCTTACTGCTCTTCCTGGTCCAGCATGCACATATTATTGACCCCAAGTACACTGCATTCAAAGGGTATCAGCACTTCCAACAGGAGCCTTGATAACGAGTACACTATCAGCTTAAGCAGCAGCAAACTGAACAGATGCCAGCAGGTCCAAGAGAAGAGCATAAACATACTCTCTGTGGCTCAAACTAAATATTTTATTTCAGTTGGTTCTCCAGTATGGTTCAACAACAACAAACCACCATAGAAAACATCACACAAGCAATACAGGCTTTCAACAACATTAAAAACAGCAAATAAACGAAACCTAAAATAACAACATGCAATCACAAGCTGCACACAAAGGTATGAAACACTGGCAGGGAACAGAATTACGCTACTTATTGAACTGTCCTCTGCTACTAAGAGAGGCAGGAAATATTGTTACTGCTGGACAGCCAGTGTAAAACTTGTCATTAAGATATCACTTAACACCTACAAAATGTTGCATAAACTTTAGCTGATCTGAAAGAATTCCTAGCTGAAAATACAAGGACCAAAATCTTGAGCAACTCACTACATAATCCCAAAACAGAAACCTACCTTTAGTTAGAAAGCACATTTGCCATTTTAACTAGTGCGGGGGAAGAAAGCCACAGCACAAAGACAGCTTTGTACTTTTCCAGTAATGTGGTTGCAATTAGTGGCATTTCAAATCCTTGCAAGGCGGGCGTGTAGTGCCGAAAAGTTAGCCCGTTCAAAACCCACTGTAACAGCAGTAGTTGGGTCTTTCCTAGGCAGTGCCCCAGTTCAAAACTTGTCTGGATTCTTTACCTTGTTGTAAATGTAACAATTTGTAAACATGGTGTTGAAATCCTGCATACATTCACTGGCACTCCAATAATAGTTATGTTCCAGGCGTTTCTTGATCGTCCCCATGTCCATGGGGTTTTTTATTATTTTATGATAATCCTGTTGGGAAAAACAGGGAAGAAGTTAAAAGGAAAGTCTGTGCTCACATCTAGTCCCAGCTTTCTCCTCATTCCTCCTTCCAAATACATATCCCCAGATTTTGCTGCAAACTGCAGACATCACCTTCACTTTTATTTCTTTTCCAAGTTGTAGTTTTCAGTCTATTGCTGCTATTACAAATTTGACTACGAAGCACAAGAAAACAAGCACAAACCTTCCCCAGCCCTCACCAACACATGCTCAAACACACAGACAAGTGACTGCATGGACATTATTGGCTTTTTATAAATGCTACAAGGGTTCTAAGTGCAGCTGTGGTTTGTACCACAGAGTGGAAGGGTGCCACAATTTTTAAATAGAATAACATGGCAATTTATACTCACATGGGCCCAGAATTAGGGACAGCAGTGTCAGCAGTTTAACTATGGATTAGCTGTCATTTAGGAAACGGGATTTCTGCCTGCCCTTTGACAAGGCTGCCACTGAAACAGCCATCACTTTCAATGCCAGCAGTGGTAGAGAATGCACTAAACATTTTGGTGTCTCCCCTGAAACACTCTCCAAAGACTTCCACATGGTACTGCAGGCTGTGATTACCCTGGAGATGCTCCAAACGTGCAAGGTTATGTGCTTTAATTTTCTTATTTGGGAGAAAAGCAGCAAAGTCTCTCACTGTGTGACCATATGCAGTCACTGGCCCTTCTCAGCCCAAGCCACAGGAGTGACCTGAAACAGCAGCTATTTCTACATGAGGCAGAAAAGGCAACCCTGGGGGTTACCGGGTTTGTGCACGTTTGATTTAGGCCACGTGTGAAAAACAATTATTCTTCCAGCAACTCCTTTAAGTTCTCTGGTGACCTGCCTTTAAAACTACTTCAAAAATCCTCACCAAGAAACTAAATCCACAACAAGAAGACACAAAGGAGCAGAGACCTGGTGAAATATTACACAGGTGTTAAGTGTTTTACTCTTCTGGCTCACACTTTATATAGTATCAATCAACAACATTACACAGTTCTAAAGACTCCTGATCCAGTCCATAAAATCAGGTCATGACCTGTGGTAATGGGAGCTCTCCAGACTTCACATCCCTGGAAGTAGCTTAGTAAAAACTCAGTCACTGATGAATGACCTGCTTGAGCTTGGACTATCTGGTCTGCTAGACAGGATACACATCACCAAGCACAGGAGACAGGGATCAGTGCAACTGGGGAGCTCCTCCTGCTTCCATTTGGCGCTTGGCAGCTCCCAAGTATCCTTGCTAATTGGCTTCTCCTGTCCCTGCTCAACAGTCAAGCCACTGGAAAATCCAGGAAAGTCCAACAAATCACGCTGATGCAAGTGTTAAATGCTCCTGAGTGCAGGGACCAAGCCTCTCACTCAGTATGCATGGATATGGGACAAGTGGCATGTAAAAGTCACCACAGGTAAGCCACAAATGTAGCATTACATTTCAGCTGCTCCGGGACAGCTTGCCTGGGTGTTTTCTCCCTGCGCTAAGGGTGTAACAGGTTTTTCCTTCAGAGACCCCCAGTTTTTAAAGACATCGCCTTCAAATTCAGAGGGGTTGAGCACATTCATGGAGATCACAAAAAGCAACCTGACCAGTCTGACCTAATGACCGGAAAACTGATCTCTCCGAGCTTTCCAAGAACAGAACACAGGGCGGGAAAAGACAGATACTTACTGGTAAATTCAATTTAATTGCATCGACTGGTTGGTAGAAAGGCCAGGCAAACTGATGCTTCCACAAGGTCTTTACCACAACATTTTGCATATATTGCAGTTGGTTGGTTTTCCGGCCAGGCTTATTAGGGTTAGTGACCTCCGGCGGTGGTGGATTCACAGGGCCCTGAGGAGCCTGGATGGCTGAGGTGACTGTCGACATCTTCCTGCCTCGGGCTCTCACTCGCTGTCGCAGCGGCAGCAACACCAGCTAGGAGATTTTCTTTCTTTCTTTATGCTCCCCGAATGGGACTGGCATCCCATTTCCAGGGTCCAACCATGCAACCTAGATCACAAGAGAGGAAGCGCACAATGTGTAAATACACAGACTTACTTGAAGCAGGCACGTCCCACCACCAGCAATAGTAGAAGCATCCTGATCAGGCTCTTCACCCTTCATTTCATTTCTTATAATAAACTTTTATCTTAATGATGGGCATAGTACAAGACCCAGGAGGCAGCAAGTCAACAATTCCCAAATTGAAGGTCTGCAGAGATCTGGTAAGCTTCATAGCTTCACTTGCTTCACCTGGCTCAGAGTGCAACTTCTTGCAAAGAAAACACACGGAGTGGCATAATCCAGTGCTAACATCATGCAGAGACTCCCAAGGATGTGCTAATCCAAGACAGTAAATCCAGAACACGGAGCTCCACATCAACTTGCAAGTCTCCATACTGCAAAATCCAGTAACTGTCCTGGGATCCTGACCCAGAGGAGCAGGGAGAGGTGCCATGATCAGTCCTGAGTGCAAGATGCCACCAGCACTATCCTAACTAGAAGCAATCTCAGAATCTCAAAGGCTGTGCCAAAGCATTGGCTCAAAGTAAGTCCTAAATCACATTATATTTATATTGCACCCCATGCCCTGGATAAAAGAGCACTCAGTGGCATGCCTGAAATACAGAAGAATATACATAAATTCCATTATTTAGTTCTGTTTTTTCCTGACATACTCTATGGGAAAAAATTGTCTAGTATCATTGTGTCACCTACACCATATGGTAAACAGCCTTGCTGTGTCATCTTCCGTAACATTTGATATTTCAATTCATGTCAGAAGCACAGCTACTCTACTCAAGGCAAACAGACCACAATCACTTTCTAGAGGTAAATTATTTCCAATGCGTATAGAAAACGACACAAATATTCTGACACATGTGTCTTGAGAAACATCATCACAAAAGAGAGCAAAGACAGAAGCTGCAGTAATACAAGAAGAAAGAGCGAGTATTAGGACATCCTGGAAAAAACTTCCTCCTTGATATATCCCTGATCATGTCTGCCGAATACCTGCACTAAATATAAATCATCAACCTACTCGCTCAGTAGTTGATTAGATGATGAGAACTAAACACTTACCTAATTTAGGGGGATTTTATAAAAATAAATGTGTACAAATATAAACAGATCTGCAGCAGAAAAGGGTGAGTAAGAGTCTTGCCAGTCTTGCCCAAGCTGCCAACGCATCTGCTTTCCAGGAAGCCTCTGTCCCAGCACTCCTCGGAACCAGGAGAGCAGAACAGGAGCACTGTCACCCTGGTGACATTGTGACATGAGAGACCACGCAGAAAAAGAGCTGGTGGCACTGAGTAGGGGGTCAGCTGTGAGCGCCAGGTGCTACAGCCATCGGACAGAGCCCACTGTGGCTCAGCTCAGAGGGGTCCCCAGCTCCGGACACCAGAGTTGGTTGATTTTATAGAGCCAATTTAGTTTCTATAGTGCTTGCATGGAAAATGAAGGGCTTTGCTCAGGCTTTCTGAGCAGCTCTCTGGAGGATTTCAGCTCCCAGAGCCTTGCAGGAAGATCCATCATGCGACTGCAGGCTCCTGCTGACCATCACCGAGACGTTTTGTTTGGTGTCTTAACGAACTGAATATCCAGCACCAGGACTGATAGGAAACAAACCGCCCACAGCGAGCCATTTATAGCGATACAGAACATTTCAGTCAAGCTTGAAACTATGTAATAATATAAGCTTTCCCTTTAAATATACTAAGGTTAAATACAATACGGCTCATAAAAGCAGTAATTCTGTTTTCATGACAATTTCCTTATACCCTCCGACCTTTCAAAATCCACTCGAGAAAGGATTTTTAAAAAGTTTGTATTTACCAAAGCGCAGATTTGTAACTCAGAAAACAAAAACCCCAGCTCCTGCCTCCGCCAGGCCCCCCTCTGACCTTGGGCAAGCCAGGCAGCAGCCTCTTGGGGGCCCAGCTCCTTGTCTGGGCCACAGAGATAATGATATTTCCCTTCCGTCCTCATCCGTTCCACCCAGCAGGGCTGTGAGCTCCTGGGGGCGCGCGTTGTCTCTTCCTTGTACCCAGCGCTCTGCTTGCCGGCCTCTAACAAGGTTCCTGCACATCTCTTCAGCCAAGGCTGCAATAATGAGTGATGGAACTCAGAAAGGATTTTAATTAAGAACATTAGCAAAAGGAGGCGGGGCTGGATCATGACAGGCAGCTCGGTTGCTCCTCTGGCTCCTGATCCTCTCCAACTCATTGGCTGCGACAACCCAACGTGGCTGAGGAACCGGAACCTCTCAGCGGCACCATCATCTAAATGCTGGATCCTGCAGCTGAAAGACAGGAATAGCTACCTGGGCTATTGCAGGAGCACCGGGAATATTTGTTGCTGGCATAAATGCAGCTTTAATATGCGCGTGCAGCTGGTTCTTCAGAATGAATGTGAGCACCACTGAAAGGCAAGATCCTTTTCCCGTGAGACATCTCGAGAGCTCCAAGAGAAGTCTCGATCTTATACCAGGGTTGAGAGGATCTCACTGTAGCAGGGTAGGAGATGCTCCTCTCAGCACGATGCTTCACCAGGAAATGGGGCAAGGAGCAATCCAATCACCCCGCTCTAGGCTAGCTCACGGCATCATGTGAACTCTCCTCCTCACCTGCTGGGGCAATGATTCAGATAATTCCTGAATCTTTAGGACTGAAAGTATCCTTTTATTTCCATTCCATTACTTTTAACTTTTCAAAATAATGCTTTTGCTAAAAAGAAGGATTAGTAAATCAAACAAAACTTACTTCTCTAGAGTTCAAATCTGTCCCTTTTGAGATGAGCTGCAATCTTTCCTAGAGCGAGACCCTGAAAATCTACAGGGCTGGGGCTCATCCCTTGGCCAAATCAGTCAAAAAGCACAGCTAGGCTACAAGGTCTTTTTTTGTTATTTTTGATTTCAATTTAGTTGCTTGTGTAGGTCAGTCAGTGGAGAGAGAGTTGGCATGGAAAAACATCCTAATTCCTTGTATTAGCAGGACAGCATTTTAGCAAACTTCTGCAGCCCACAGAGTTTGCAGTTGTGGAGACTATTTTAAAAGCAGCTCTAAAGCCTCATAAAACCTGCACGGTGCCAGTGGGCCTGCTGCTCCAGCCAATGCTCTGCCACTTCCCTTGGCATTGCACAGCTTTTAAGGGATGGCTCCGTCCTTTGCCACTGTTTGGGTGGCACAGGATGGCATTTGTGCTGACTGTAAAATTAAAAGGTAACTTTTTACATTTTTTAATGCTTTACATTAGCAGGTGGGTTCTCCAAACTCTTTCCCTTAGTGTGGTAGTTCTGCAGTTATTTGGACACCTCCGTGTCCATATTAAATCCAACTGGGATGTAACATCCACATTACCTAGCACATTGGCCACTTCAGCAGGAAGATGTTGGACAGCAAAGGGGACACTGCAGAGCCTGAACATAGGGAACAGTTGAGCCTGAGGCAACACATGGATCTGGGGTTATCTGAGCACTGAGCATTCAAATGGGGTAAGAGAAACACCATCTAGGTGACAGAAAGATTATCCTTATCTCCAGTGATTATTAGTGATTAATCATTTTCCTAACCAGACCTTCCTCTCCCCATCCTCAAACCAAGTAACATCCACTGCATTTCTGATAAATGATCTGTCAAGAAAACAGAGACACGGAGGTTTACCAGACCCTGTCCTAAAGCCTTGCTGTTACGCACAGTGCAAAGATCCCTTGAAGGAAACCTCCTTACAGTCCCACAAATGATGCACTGCTGCCCATCAGAGTATACAAGTCAATTCATCACCACAATCTGAGTGCAAACTGAGGGCAGTTGCACCCATGTCGTGTACATGGCCATAGAAAATGAGGGTTGCACCACTTCTCCAGGCTCCTTGGAAGGAAACGGAGCACAAAGGTGCCCTTTTCCTTCTCACACAGCCCTGTTCAGGGATGTTTCCTCCTCAACATCATCCTGAGATCAGAGAGGACATAACTGTGTCCATAACTTACCTCTGTGTGAGGGAGGGAGGACAATTACAGAGGATTAACTCAGTTCCTTGGCTTTTGACTTGATTTAATGCTCATCAGATTATATAGATGGATTTCCCACCCTTGGTCTCTTTGGCTATTATAAGAGTAGGGGGTTCCTCAGTATGGAGCCTGTGGGCTCCTAACTGCTAGATCAGAGTAACTGGTAATTTCAGGGGGTCCTTAGGTCTGAAATATCCTCAGCAGATCCCAAGAATCAGATTCAAGGGTACCCAAAAGTCACTTTTACTTGACTACAACAGCACTAGTGACTTTTACCAGCAGTATTATGGATACTTCAGCTAAAAAGATGGTCTTCCTGACAATTATTGGGCCAAAGCACCGCTCTCCACCCAAGCACTAATGCCACAGTAGGCACCTTTTGGTAAGAGTCTGAGCAAGAATTCAGATGCACCTCACATACCTTCTGCAAGGCACGAATCATATGGTGCTCAGTTGTCTTCTAAAGGCTGCAGTTTCAAGTACAGAATGATGTTTCACAGTGTAACAGGTTCATTTTCATAGCTTTGACTTTGCTTTTGAGAACAGTTTAGATAACCAGCCTCTGTAATGGATTAGGTACAGCTGATCTTGTTTTGAAGCAGGGAAAGGGACAAAATGACCTCCAGACATTTCTTCCAGCCCTATTTTGTGTGATTCTCTGACAATATTTAGGCAAATTTTGACCCAGAAATATGTTTTCACGAAACGTCTTGGGCTATGCACAGCTTTGTTAGTAAGGTTACAAGAGGAAAGCAAAGCAAGAGAGCAGCTGAGTTTTCTGTAGGTGTTGTCTGCTTTATAGGAAAATTCTATCAGTTGTGCCTCTTGCAACAAGATGCACCCATTATACATTTGTGGCAATGGAGGAAAAATGTTAAGCTGTTTCAGCCTTCATTTCCAATAGAGATCTGGCACAGAAAGGAAAGTGTTCAACAGATCTGCATGTCTGGGCAGAGTCTGCTCATGCCACTTCTTCCTAGCAGGGAAAGGCAGAGATGCAGTGAAATTACCTTGGATGATACACAGGGTTGAACTCAGGATACCCCATAATCATGAGGAGGGCCATAGAGACGGCAGAAAGAGAAGGCAAACCTGCCTTTTACCATCTGCATTCTCACACCTAGTGCATCACAACAAATACATCATCACCGCTCAACATAATGTGTTTATTTAGCAAGTTCTAGCGCTCTAGGGCTTAGCGTAGCCCCCCTGAAAATCCATTTACAGCACAACACCTGCAATCTTGCACTTTAGGCAAAAAAATGAAGCTCTGGGAAGGTGTCTGGCACATAGCCACATACCATACAGGCTCCCAACATGTCAGGAATAGGATGGGGGTGGGATGTGGGGGAGGAAGGAACGTGGCTGGGGGCACCCTGAAGTACGGGATAAACCACAACACAGGCAGCAGCTCAGTCTTCCTCTGTAATTCAGCAACCACTTCAGGCCCCATCCTGCAAAAGTGCTAAACAACTTCCCTGCAAAGTTATCCAGTTTTTAATGGCTCAGCACCTCTCCAGGGCTGAGTTCTGCAGACCTATCACCTACAAGATACAAATAATTAGTCAATCAAGATAAACTTCTTTCTCAGGGAAATTTCAGTGACAATACAATAAACTCAGGTTTTCCATAAATTTCTGTCTCTCTACCTGGGGGACCTACTTCTTCTCCAGCTGCCTCTTAAGAAGAAATAAAAGGATGGAGGAGATTCAGTGCTAGATATCTGGGATCAGAAAGCCTGGTTAGGAAGAGGCAGGACTGTGGCACTCCTGTTGTTGCAGTTACAATAGCTAGGAGAGCTGATCTATATCCAGCCCTGAAGACACATCTTCACACTGCAAGATTGCTGCTTAAAGCCATCCTGGCTAGAGGAGTCCCCTTGTATGAGCATAATCGCCAAGTCTGAGTGAAAGTCGGCCAAGGAGAGAAAGAAGTTTGGTGATCCCAACACTCAAACATTGCTGACGGGCATAACTAAAGTCTCTGCAGACCCGATGACGACCTTTCCAGCCTGGCCACTTTCACAAATCCAGACCTGACACCAATGCTACCTGCTGGATACCCGCTTAGCTCCGTTACTCCATCTCTGAAGGCTTCCAGAAGATATTAACCTTTAAACTTCAAAAATGCATGCAATCTACCCTTCTATGCCTACTCACACATGCTTCTGCATTCAAGACCATACTTCTGGGCTAATCAGAACTGCAAGCCCATTTGTGTGCTTGGCTTTGAACTGCAGTCACTCATTATCATCCTACATCCAAGCATTCCCAGGTGCTTTTTAAGCAGGACACTGAAGTTCCACGACACTAACTTGCCTGTGACACATCCCACCAACAAGGTATCTTTGGCTTCCTGCTTGCCTGTTCCAGCCATCAGGCAACGATGCTGCAGCCTGCGAGGAGTAAAGATAAAAACCTCACTTGCCAAGAGATGACAGTCTAGAAGCCAAGGTGACAAGCAAGGTGCTCATCATTTCTACAGAGGATGGTGATGAAAGCCCTGCAAAGTCTTGATCTTATATTCACTGGCTTCAGCAAAAGCCAATCTAGGCTGCAGAAAGCAAAATTGGTGCAAAGAACAAATACAAACAGTACTAAGCAGTTAAACTGGAAAAGGACCTTAGCAACTAATTTTGAAGGACAGGAAAAAAAAAGCCCTACACGCTGTGTGACAGCAAAATATAGAAAAAGTCAGGAAAAGAAAAGAGTAAATATAGAGAAGAGAGGAAGTTATGCTTCCCATTTCATGCAGTTTGACAGTGTGATTGACAACAGGCTGCTGCTGAAAGCTGCACTGTAACCACACACTCTCATTGTGGGCTACAGCCTGGGGCAGGAGAGCAGCCCTGGCACGTTCCTTTGGGACTTGGTCACCAGTTTTCCTACACATGGACAAGACAGTTGTGGACCAGGGTTTCCTTGTGCCTCATGTTGCCGTCTATGCAGTAAAAGACTCCCGTCTCTGCTAATCACTAGACACTGTAAACGGGCAAGCAGAGAGAGTGGGATGCGGAAAGGGAATAAAAAACAGATTACAGTGACTGCGAGAGCAATAAACTGACAGGTTAAACACCTAGACTTAATCTTGTTTCACCAGGCTGTGCCTAGGCACCACCTCAACACCTTCATTAATTCCTGGAAGGGCGCTACCACCAAGACACTCCATGGCTTTCGCTGAGGCCAGATGCACCGAGCAGCATGCACAGAGTCTGCCCTAAACTGCAGACAGTCTAGACAGCCCAGAAAGAGAGAGGCCCAGCCTGGCAACACATAGTGGCCTAAAGAAGAAGAAAAGAAAGAAGTCAGAGCACAGGTTAAGCAGCACAGGCTCCTTCCCTTCCATTATTGCACCCCAGCTGCTTCCAGAATCTGTCTCCTATTCCTCCACTGTTCATCCAGCATTTTACAGCATAACCTCTCCAACACATGATCCTATTTCAGATTCAACCTGCAACTCCAGAAAAGAACCTTGCCAGTTTCAGGTTAGCAAACTGTATTTCTGTTAATTTATGAAAAAAAAAAGAAAGAGAAAAAAAAAAAAAACCTCACAAAGAAAACACACACTCTGGCACAGACCCAAGTTTCAGACGATACGTACATAACAGAAGCATTTATGTACGCCCACTAAAGCATAACGTGGCAACACCCGCAAAGACTTCAAACTCCTAATGGGATTATTGTATGTCTACACCCTCACAGGGTTTTCCTTTTCTGCTTTTTAAAGGATATGATCTGCACAGTTAAACATTTGTGTTTTGAAGGCAGTCTGCCCTTCCTCTTTTTCATCAGCATATGGTGCTCTGTGTACTTTTACAGTACAATAAAGAACTCTCAAACTCAGTTTGATTCAACATACAGTGAATAAATTATACTTTTTTTCCACCACACTTTTTTTGCCATGATTGTTTTGTTTTATGCACTTTGATTTCCAAAGGGAGAGATTATCAGGCACAAAGCATTCTGAAGGAAAAGAAAAAAAAAGCAGGAAAGTGAATTCTTCCCTGCCAGGCAGAGCATCTCCAACCTTCTGCTATCTCTGCAAAGAATTGCAAAAAAAAGGGACAGCTACAAAACAGGACACTGGCACCAGTTCTTGACTCTCTGTGCTGGGGGCTTCTCAGTTCCTCTTTTGTAAAACAGGGACAGGAACATTTCCCCATCACGCACAATTAAAGACATTAGCCTTTTCTTGTGCATTTATAAAACCCATAGCACATAATTCCTTCTCAGTGTTATGGTAATATGATTAAAAAACAAATAAACATCAGCTCATATTTATGAGGTCTTCTTTCAGCGCAATGGTAACTGTCATCTAAAGAAACAACGAAGCCAGAGCTGCTGCCTGCTTCACCCCGGCCTTAGCACTGCAGAGCTCTTCAGACGTGTTTCTGAAAGATGCAAGCTTCATGACATCTTTAGGAATGGAGTTTTAAATATAACCAAATTACACTTCCACTGGAATTTAAAAGGCTATATGTAACTAAGATCATCTCCTTTTAACAAAGCAGCATCTAGGAATTATTCTGGACAAACATGGAGTCCTTGCCAGTGGCACTCAATTCATATATATTATGTATTTAAAGGACTGCCTTCTGCCCTAAGCACCTAATAGCCTACATCATAACACTGCCTTACATCTCTAGCATTGCATGGTCATATATTGGCATTAATAATACCATTTACAAGTACTACAGACGTAATCCTTAGTGGCAGCTCCACGCAAACACTGCCAGCAAGTCAGACCTCTAATAAACACACAGATCTACACGTTCACTTGTTGGAAGCATTTCATAGTACGGAACAGAATCGTTAGTGATTCACCAGGGAAACACCTTCCTTCAGCAACCAACCTCCCTTGCACACTCTCATGCTCTAGTGCTTTCTCCTACTCATTTTTTAAAATTATTTTTATGTATTAACATGATTACTGCTACTATTTTGAAGTAGGACAGATTTGCTTTAGGATAAAAAAGCACTGCAAGCATAAACAAGGAATGGATCAGCTCCTATTGGTTCATAATTCATGCTACAACTTCCCCAAGTGAAGTCTACCTAAATCAATATATGACACTCAAGTCAGTTTAAGAGGCTGGACAGTGAAGAGAAAGGGATTGAATTACCATGACTTAAAATTACTGCTCGTTAAGTGAGCCACAGTAACATTAGACTTGGTAATTGGGCAGAGCAAGTCCACCCACCCATCAAGTTAATTATCACCCTGAGCCGACAGATGAGCAGTAACCAGTGCAGCAGCCCCCCTTTTATGACCACCATATTCCCCAGGAGAGGCTGCACCAACTTTATCTGCTTCCAAACCAATTTAAGGACCTCGTCTAAACAATCACATTGTCCCAGAACAACTCAAGGTGTGAGCTTAAAACCAGCACAGCCAAACAAGTGCAAATGCTTCTACCTGGCCTAATGTTTGGGCTGAAAAGCACCTCACTGATTTTGCCCAAAACTGCTCAGTCTCCAAGGAAGCTGCAGGTCAGTTAAGGTGTGAAAATCAGTGCTAGTTACACTGCTCTCATTCCCTGGAAGGGTCCTGAGCAGAGTTTCCACTCAATTTAAACCCTTTTTTCCAGCACAGCTCAGTTTGTTTATGGCAGGGAAGTTGGTTGGGTGAAGAGCATCTCTGGTCTATGGATGCATCTCTCTCCATGCACGGAGCACTCTGTAAGGGTATCAGTGCTGCCATAAGAAAAGGGCACTCCAAGTAAACCAGCTTGTAAGGCCAGGAATAACAACTGCTACCTCTATCTTCTTGAAGTAAAGAGGAGCAAATGGGGTTATTCCAAAAGCAGCCCTGCGACAACCGGAACTGAGCCCCAATCTTAAGTTTGCAGCTAAATGTCTTCAGGTTTGGAAATATTCAGGTTGAGACATTTAGTTCTGGTTTAGTCCCCATTTCCAGGGATTTCAGCTCAGGTTCTCTTTGCTTTACCTGCTGCACTGCTGGTGGAAGAAAACATTGAGTTCTGGTCTCAGCAAAGGAAGAGTCCAACAATTCTCCTGCTCTGCCCAGCTTATCCGTGTTGCTGAAACACTCCCAGCCACGATGTTCCTTCTTTAATCAAACCCAAGCTAGGAGGGGACTGAGGCTTGCAAGGCGTGAAAGGAATCTAAAATAGGAGCAAGTCTTTCCTCAGTTGGTACCATATCAGCAAGACTGGAGGAAGGAGTGAGGACTGGGAGAAAAAGCAGCCTTAACAGTGCATTACTGTGAAATTCCACATTGCTCTCCAGAAGAACACAAATCCTTTTCCTTTTTACATTGGCTTTAATAGCAAGTGGGTTAGGAGTATTTCTCCCCCTATACTACACTGCTAGTGTGCCATATAAAACATGTTCACCTCTGACAAGCACTAATGATTGACAAAAAGCCGCTGACATCAGAGTAAGACAGGCTGGAATGAGCAGCTCGATGCGCACGTCCTTCCAAAACACCCTAACAGCTTCCAAAACAGCTCACTGAGCAGCAGGGCAGACAATGGCTCCTTGCTAATTCCCCCAACTCCGCCGCTCACAATAGTGCGCTGGGCTATTACTGTAGAATAATGTGGCAATTTATAAAAACAAAACAAAACATACGCTTCGCGGTAATGATTGGGAAACCCACTGCGGATTAATGAATTCTGCAAATTAGCAAAGGAGGGAGAAATGAGGATTGGAGCGGAACAATCGACAGTGCTGCGATGCAAACCACTCTTTGTTCGTTTATTTGCACCTAAAGCACCTGATAGCTCAACAAAGTAGACTGAGTAGTATATTTTGTAAAAGTAATTAAGCCCTTGAAATGCAAGACCTCCCTACATCACTGGGCTGCTGTGCAGGAAGAGGGATTTGGCTCCCGTGTTGTTTGTGCTGTCAGTGAGGCCGAGCGGGACCCCACGTTACCCATGGGAGAAGGAACAAGACTCCAGGAGAGCAGCAGGGCTTGGCTGGAGCCCATGACACAAGCACCCATTAAAAAAATAAGGGGTAAACATTAAATAGCATCTTTCAGAACCTGCACCCATGAAAAGACACCTGCAAAAACGACTGCAAACCACAAATTTGCACCAGCTTTGCCTGTGGGAACCGCGTTGAGTTTGCTAGGGCTCAGCTGGGGAACAGATCCTTGCACCAGGCAGGCTGGATCCCTGGGCACAGTCTGGGGACACCAAGACTCTCTGCTACAGTCCCAACACTTGAGATGACTGAAGGATGAAGGTTCAAATGGGCAGTTCTTAAGAAAGAGATTTTGCAAGATTACTAGGAACTGTCCTTCAGCTCTTTCTGTCTAGTAAAGTTACAACAGTCCAAGCAAATGCTAGGTATAAAACCAAAATAAGTTTCATTTGCAACAACTGACAAAAACAGTTTTCATAAGAAAAAAATATTAAAAAGCACTGCTCCCTCCCATGTACCCTGAGCTGGTACACAAGCTTCTGAAATAGGGTTTTATTTTAAACTTTTTTTTAAATGACAATGATTTTTGAAAATACATCAATTTTAATACACCAGAAATCTTATTTCCAGAAGTGGTTTAGGAGCCTATTTTTATTTAAAGCAAATCAAATTAAGACTCCAAAGACACTTTTGAGGAAAGGTTTCAGCCCCACTACATGGTGGGCACATTCTTTTCTAATTTAAACTCTGCATGGATAGGTCACTAAAACTAAAGAGGCCTTTCAGTAGGACAGCTACTGTCTGCAGTGAAGCACATAGACAACAACTATAGAAAACAAAACTGCACTCAAGCTTACACTGAGAGCTGAATAAGACTGCTCCCTTCACCCAGTCCTTTTATTAAGCATTGTCTCAAAGCATTAAATACATGCACATTTTTAACTCATGTGGACTGAAGAGGAATAAAGCACAATCTTGCCACTTATTCCTGCCAGAAAAGAAGGTTTTAGTTCAGAAGTTATTCTTTTTCAGCGGGAGCCTTCAAGTGTGTTATGAGAAACTCCTCACTTTCCAAGATAACAAAATAAAACAGAGAGCAGTCTGCTAGCTGTGATCTGCCGATTAGGAGGCAAGGGCTCTGCATCTGCAGCGTGCTCAAGTTGCTGGGTATTTTTAAGCAATACAAACTTCTGTGTTTCCCCTGCTTGCAGAACTGCCTCGGGGGTTTGTTTGTTTTGACTGATGCGTGTTTATTCCGCACTTCTCACCCATATATTGCAGCACATATGGCAGTCACCAAGTCCTCTCTAATACCTTGACTTATCGACGGGTGAACTAAGGACACAAGTGTCAACTTTAAACCTAAATTTCCAGTTCAATTTAGAGACACCCACCTTAGCATACATGCATACACTGAATGCACTAAAAATAATAACAAGCATGTCAAAAAAATAAGCCAAAACAGCTCCGTTCCGCCCCTCCCAGCAAGGCACAGCAGGTGCGCTTTGCTAATTGCCTTACTCCCTAACCTACTATTTACTAGCGCCAAGGAAATTGTGTGTAAAACAGCTAAACATTGAGAGTATTAGCGAAACCATTGCCATGGCTTATCAGAAAGTTGATTCCTTTCGCTTTTGATTCCCGTTGATGGCAAGGCGCATCCACACTGCGGCACTCAAGCAATCGGAGGGCACCTCGCACTCCAGGTGCCCGCGGTCACTGCCATGGGAAGTGAGTTCCCGGCAGGACCGGAGCGCGTCGGGGAGTGATCCGGACACGGTAGTTTTCAAAAGGCACAGGCTGCAAATACAGCTCCATTCCCCCGTGCCAGGGGGGGCAGGAAAGCGACCGCATCGAATCCGGGGGCGGCCGAGAGCCGAGTTCCCAAGTTTTCCCCTTTTATTACCCTTGGCCTTGTTTACGGCGCGACACTTCCGTGGATAAATGCGCGCGCCGCGTTTCTTTAAAACGGAGCGAGCCCAGGCAGCGAACTAGGGATGTCGTTTATTCGCAAAAGTTATGTAAACAGCAGAGAGCGACACGAGCGAAGGGAGCCGGGCGCCCGCATGTAAACACGCGCACGGATAGAAAACATATAGGGGTTTCCAACACGCCAAACGCGCTCTTCCCGCCGCGCAACAGAGCTTTCCGCGCTCCCAAGACAGCGACCCGCGGGGAAACGGCCGGGAGCAGGGGGAGTTGCCTCCTGCCCCTCTTCCCTTTCCTAAACATCCTCTTTCTTTTTTTTTAATTATTTCTTTTTTGTTTTCTTTTCTTTTCCCGGGCACCCGCTGCCCTCCTCCTCCTGCTCGCCCCTAATTTTCCCTTTCAAAAGATGGCGGGCAGAGAGAGAGGGAGAGAGAGAGGAGGGAGAGCGAGAGGGGAAGAGGAGGAAAAAAAAAAGAGAGAGAGAAAAAAACAGGAGAGAAAAAAAAAAAGAGAGAGAAGAAAAAAGGAGGGAAAAGAAAGAGAAGAGAAAGGAAGGGGAGAAGGAAGGAGCCGCCGCGCGCGGGGCCGGGCGCGCAGCCCCCGCCCGGCCGGGGGGCACAGGAGGAGGAGGAGAAGAAAAGGAGCAGCAGCAGCGGGGGGAGGAAGGCGAAGCGGCGGCGGGAGCGGATCCCGGGCCGCGCTCCCGCTTTGTCGCGGCGCACAAAGGCCGAGGGCAGCGCGGGGGGCTCGCAGGGAGAAGGGAGGGACACACAAAAATAAGCAGCACTGGCCTTTCCCAAGTGGGATCTGCCTCCCCCCCGCAGCCCTTTCCTTCCTTCCCGCCCCCGCTCCGTGCAGGGCCCGGTGCTGGCGGCGCGAGCACGGAAGGAAATAAAGATTAAAGCGATTACTTTGCCCCGGCGGCCGCGGCCCCCTTTGCCTCCGAGTCCCTCCAGTTGCTCTTCTTTTTATCCGCGGCCAGGCAGGAGAATAGATGCGCTGAGGCGCCGCGCGGCGCATGCGCCGGCGCGCGAGGCCTTGTGGGGTTTGTAGTCCCTGGCCGCGCGGCGCTGCCGCCGCCCGCCCCGGGCCGCACTACAAGTCCCACAAGCGGCCGGGCTGCTCCCCCCCCCACCCCGGCCCGGCCGCCTCCTTCTCTCAGTCTCCCCGGCCGCGGCTCCCTGCTCGGAGCGCCGGAGTGATGCCCCGGGCAGCGCGGGGAAAAGCGGCCGCTTCCCAAGTCGCTTCTCCTGCTCCAAAGGCTCTTGGAAGCGCCGAGGGGACCCCCGAGCGGGCGCACAGCTCCTCTCCCGTCCCACTGAACCCCAACAACTTATTTTTTCCCCTTATATTCGTGCTTTACGTTGGGCAACGCACAACTCGGGCTCTTATGCAACAGCTAATACCAGCCGTAAAAATAGAAGCGGGCCAGCGCGGTGACAGCGAGGCAAAAAACGCACAAGAAAACACCCAAACCACATGGAGTCGGTGCATTTCATAACCCCGTATCAGTTGCCCAAAACACCAGTCTAATGTATACAAGACAGTAATGTATAGGATAAAAGCAGAATATGGCTTGTAGCAATGCACCACCCGGGCACCAACACAAACACCATTAAAACATAAACACTTGGAAATGCAAAGGAGGAACAGCTGATATCCTGGAGCAGAACTACAAAAAAAAGTTTTTTTAAAAAGATGTTATAATGCAAAATATGTTTTAATTGCTAGAGCACAAGAAAAAGAAACCACCCCAACCATTGGAAAACAAATGCAGGGGAAACATTTCAGTGCCAACATAAAATAAGTAGTTACAGGATTTCTCTATGGACTCATATGCCAGCAGAGGCTGCCGTGCTGCTTGTTATACAAACAGCCAGGCAGTGATGCCAATTAATAAGACGGTTTATTGTAGCCATAAGGTGGAGGCATTTTCTCTTGTAAGACCTTATTTCCAGAAGATTAATTTTTGACAAACGTGACCATCGGGACTGAAATGCCCAGACCTGTTGTGCTCTGGAAGTCTGTTTCTTTGTGCAACTGAGGGCAGACACGCTTTAGAGAATTCTCTTAAGTGACCTTTGCTGCTCTCCCAGGGTGAAACCAAAGTTGTGTCTATGCCTGAACCAAAGATGGTTTTTGTTTGGGTTTTTTTTTTTTTTTTTTTGCATTTTTAACTTCAAAGCTGGTGTGAAATTAGGAACTAGAAAAACATTCACAGCCTTACCCCCCTTGATGGGCTCATAGGTACCCGAAAGTCACTTCGGTCACCGTCATCTCCCTGGTATTTCCATACAGGATGCACACAACAGGCAGCCCAACAGTGGGGAGCACCCGGCTAGATACTGGGTGTGCAAGGGACAACCTAATGTTAGGGCTGCTCTCCTTGCTCCAGGTCCTCACTTAACACACAGGAGACACTTACTCAGGATTAAGCCTGACGCAGTAAACAAGTCACTTTATGTCCTTCTGTCCCCATCAATAAAAGGAACCCACACTCTGACTTACTCTACAAGAATATTGAGGGGAAAAAAAAAATCAACTGCATCAATATCAGGTTGGTAATAGAGAGGGTCCCAAAACTGCTACCCAAAAGCAGCCACCAACTATATCTGTTGCATCCTGATCTTACACAGGGAAGGGGTGAGACGGTTTCACCCCAAATTGTCATGTTCCTTCTGCCAGGGAAGGGTTCAGATGCTGTTTCCAAGAGACTTCCTATGCAGGCAAAGGAAACCAGGTGGGAAACTGTCTCCTGACATTTCACAGGAATCAGCTTTCAGCCTGGAACATACAAATCACCCACCCACCTGTAGGTCTATGAACTTGTGCTTGAATAAGGCAGCTGTACTTTCTAAGGGAGAAGAAAACAAACACATTCTGGGATCCTTAAAGCCTTCTGCATGCAAGGGACCACAGTTAGATAATAGCCAAACAGGCATGGACTGACATAATTTAAATGAGCCCCACATAAAAAGATACCACTGAAACCAAGGCAGAATTATTCAAAACACTTAGCCCAACATAAGAACATTCAGACTAGAAAAAAATAAATGCAGTAATTAATGGTTTTCTGAACTAATGCTGCTATACAAGTTTTTGTACACACAATCTAACACTTCCCTTGCTCTCAGATACCTAAGGTCCAGCTTCATAAGGCACAAGGCTACATACAGCAGGAACATTTTCCTTCCTCCTCCCTAAGCTCAGAGGAGTACCCTACATTCACCAAAAGGCTTTTGATTGGCCTCTGTGGTCCTTTAAGTTTTACCTCTAGTTACCCAATTAGTACCTTGTTAACTAACACCTGCAGTTTATTTACTCCTTGTCATTGCACTACTTTTAACCCTTAAAGGATATGTATACCCTTATAGACAGCTTTGTGCATGGAGTTAAATAAAAACAACCCGTTTGTGCACAATTAGAGTGCCCTTTTCTCTTCTTAGGGCTGGTTAACACTGCCACTGTTACTTCTCTGCTTTCATTGCCAAGGGCTTGAGGGTTTTTAAAAACATGGGTGGATGGAAGTGGAAAAAGGAGATACTTTTCTGCATGGGACTGATAAGTTTTGTGGGAACTGACTGCACTCAGTGCCTTGCATGACAGGACCCAGCACTTTGAGCAGCAGCCAGGGAATGCTGGAAACACTAACCTGAGGCACCAGATCTCCTGGGGCTACCTTTGCCAAAGCTCCTAGCTGGAAGCTTCTTTACTTCACCATGCAGTGTGTTTCACCATCAAAATCAGCACTTGCATCAAGGGAGGTATTTGTTAGTATTTGTATGTGGAAATTACGAAGGGATTACAACTGGAGAAAGCTGCTGAAGTGTTTTGAACACTGCATCTGCAGTATATTCTGTCCTCCAACTCTGGGCAGGAGCTTTGACATCCTTAGGTACACTGTAAATTTACAAGAACGTGAAAGGCTGGTGCAAACTCCATATACCTCTAGGTTGGCAAATTTGGTCATTCTGACTGTTTTGTCAACCATCAGGCACCCTGGACTCCATGAGACCTCACCCACCAGGGAATCTTGTGAGATCCTATTACCAGCAGCTGTCAGCATTATAGTAGATGCTACACATGACAAAAAAAAGGTTTATTCAGTAACAATCCTGCTTGCAACGAAGCAGCGCCCTAGCAGAAGATTGCTTAAGTGACTATATAAGTGAGTGCTATTATTTGAGTGACTCAGGTAATCCCAGCGGCACAGAGAAGGGTGTTGAACACACGGGGATAAATACTATCATTGCAACAGAGACTCATCTTCACTCACACGATTTTCCTCACTGTAGCAACAGAATTTACTCGATTGAGTAAGAGATATTCAATAAAGGAAGGATGACAGGACTAGGGCAGAGGTTTGAAACAATAATTACAGTTTGTTCTCCTGTAGTACCTTTCATCTGTGGAATTCACAACAATGCAGTAATCCTCCTAACAGCTTTCACGAGTAAGAAAATATGAGCCCTGTTTTTCAACTGAGAAAGGGAATATTATGACACAAAGAATCATGGGCAGAGTCAGAACTTGCACTCAGCTTTTCTGACTTAAAATCTGTAGTTGGGAAATTTGGTCATACCAGCTGGTAAGGCCAGTTTAACCACACACTGTTGGGAATGTGTCAGTGTCTTTAGGATCCTTTAGGGTTCACCTTCATCAGGATGGGGTGAGCAGCGTGAGCACAGCCCCAAAAGAGGGAACCGATAAGCTAGAATGTCTATAAGCCCCGAGAGGCACAGCACTACAGGGAAGGCAGGAAAGAATTGAGCTTTTCAAGACCAAAAGGGCCTTGTAAGCCTTTATCTGTTACTGATAGTGTTGGACACTAGCAGAGACATTTGTCCTGAATAAGGCTGAAAAAAAAATCATGAATCTAAGAAAAACTGACAAAATATAAGTTAAATAGTAATCCTGCAAACACTGAGAAGCAAGTTCATTGGTAACTCAACTATCATGCTGCTCTGTCATATTAATCAAATTGCTCTACCACACTTTCCCTCTTCTCCTTCATCTTACCAAGCTAAATTGTAAAGAACTGTCTCTCACTGTTGTTGTACAGAGCCTGGCACTTTGGGGTCCTGCTGGGAGCTGGAACATTTGGATGTAATGGTGATCCAGCTAATAATAATAAGGAAGAAATGTCAGTGGATGAAGGAGAACAGGAAGAGGATGGTTTTCTCCCTGACTATCTTTTCTGATGTTTCAAACAGGGCTCCCTTTGGAAGGTTTCCACTGGAAAAAACGTTTCACATGGCTGTGGCAAATGATGCTTCTATACTGGGCAAGGCAAATGCCAACGAGAATCTTTTACAGTAATATAGGTAATCACTCATCTTGAAAGGGTTCATTTGGAGATCAGGAATTTACGAGGAAGGCGTAGCCAGGAGGTTCAAAGACTTTATTTAAAGAAAACCCTGTGTCATGCTAGAACTTCCCAGCTCTTAATCTTGTCCCCCTGAGATGCTCGAGGCCCTTGTGCTCAGCTCTGAGCACTTCATTACTCACTCCTGCTCTACTCAATGCAGGCAATGAATGAAGTTTTCAAACCCAAACTGCTGGGCTTGTGACTTCCACCTACAAAGGACTCAGTCATTTGGCCTGGACCCAGCATACCACACTGCTCTGGCTCATGCTTAAGTAACTTCTGATGTACAGTCCTCTAGCACATATGCAGGAACTGGATCCTCAAGCTCCCCATCTCACTGATTTCTTTTCTACAGAAAGCTTTTTTTTCTGCCTAACATATTACAATTGTTTTCCTACTAGAGAAGACAGAAGTTAGAATGCTCAGAATGAAGGAGAACAAGACTGTGGAGGTCAATTTTGCACCTCTAGAACTATTTTTCTTGTCATTTTACTTGATCTTGGACTGATGTGGCTTTTTGTGCTTTGATACATGCATTTGTTGTGAAATTTCATGGAGAAACTTACACAGGCTCGCCTTGTACAACGAACCAAGAACCTGATTATTATCTATCTAAATGCTGTTCCGGAGACAGCTAATATTCAATGGATTTTCATAATAGTGTGGAATGGACTTTCATAACAGCCCTCCAACCTTCAAGCTGGAAAAAACAGAGAAGAATAGTTTCCCCTGCAAAGAAGAGGAAGAATGTGAAGAGCTCTTGAGATATTCTACCTGATCTTTGTGTCTTTTATCAGCATATAGCAAGAATCATTGGTTGCAGGAGCTGGAGGCTGGGATGCAGCCAATTGAGGTATGTTTACATGTATGGAAAGAAGCACAGCAAAGTCCTGATAAAGACTTATTAGGATAAAGAGACTTGCCAAAGGAATCTGAGAAATGAGGAGAAACTGCTCACTCAACGTGACTATATAGCTTTAGTCACAGAAAATACGTTTTTCTGGAAATTACCTGTGTCTAAATGGATTTGTTACAGTGTGGTGTGGAGATGCAGCACCTGCAGTTAACACAGTGGTTTGCACAGGTAAGCAAGCTTTTGAATGGGGTGTACTATTGAGCTGGCAGTTTAAACTGACAGATACAGAAAATGCTAGGTTTCAGCCAAACAAATCCGTAGTGGATTCCTGTGTATTTTCTTCCTTTTCATCCTGCCCTCTTACAAAAACTGGAGAGAATGGTTAAGAGGTGCTCAAATCTAGCAATAACTGTTTTAAACTTTCAATTTCTAAATGACAATGAGTTATAATAACACTTAGATTTTGTTAAAACCACCTCAGAGATGTGAGCTAATTGTAGCGAACTGTCCATTCGTGGGCACTGCAACCATTTGCACCAGCCAAGAGCGACGTTCCCGATGCACAGAAGTGCTGAGAACCTGCCGCTCCAGTTGAAGTGGCTGGGAGAGGGAGGCTGTCATCACGTCTGGCAGTCAAACCATGTGTGATTCAGTCTGGGGCTCTCAGATCAGCAGCCTTTTTACATTAAGTTGGCTGTAACTTGCACTGGGGGGGAATCTGTATAAAATGATGCATTACAGCACTGTGCTGGACTCTAATCCTGCATGAAGTCCTGGTTGCTCTTACACAAACACGGATGCTTCATAAGAGGAATTCACTGAGATGGAGCTCTATACATGCCATGATCAATGATCTTATTTCAAAAGAAGTTCAGCTTCCATAAGTCTTTGTACCCGAGGTATATCCACATCCCTCCCTGTGCAAAGTGGATCAGATCCTACTGACCCACTGGGATCAGTAGGGTGACAGTGGGGTGAGAATTTCTAGCTTTCAATCAACAAAAGCTGGCACTTGTGCAGGCAAGGTTCATATTGTAATGGGGGAGGCAGATATATCAGCCTAGAAAACATTCAGTGTTTGTTTTTAAATCCCAGGAGAAACATATGAATGTGATGTATCTGGGATTTAGAAAAAAAAAAAAAAAAAAAAACAGCATATTAGCAACTGCAAAGAAACAGCTATATTTTGGGGATCTGTTGCTCTTTAAAAGCATAAAAGACGCAGCAGGTCTCTGACATTTTCTTGTTCCTTCTGTTTCTTCAACAGTGTGTAACATATTAAGTCTGTTCTGCACTTTTCCTGTTTGCTGTATGAGTGGCCCAAACAAATAAAAATCCTAACTGAGATTGCTAATTGTGCCAAAGCCTAAACATGGACTTTTACAGCTTGTAAGATTAGTGCCTTGTAATTACTTACTGTCACAAATATAAGCATGCGTGTGTTTGTAGCAGACAAATCTAAAAAGCAGATCCAGCATGTACTGAAGTTAGCAACAGCTTTTCCTCAAACATTAACGTCCTTTGGATCAGATCTGCAGGACTGGATGAATTCTGGTCTCAGTGGAATCTGTGACAAAATTTATAATGTTGGCAATGGCAGGACCCTTGACCCCAGCTCAATTCCTGACCACCCTTAAAGCCACCCAAAAGGACCCCATCAGCACCAAAAGCAGTCACTTTCATGGAACCTGAGCCACTTACAGAAAGACTTTTCTTCCCCTTTCTTCACCAAGGGAAGCCGCTCCCTTCCAAAAAACCCACAGACAGGTGTCTTTTCCAGTGTGCTTGGCAGGTCACCAAGTTCAGGCTATTTTGAACCAAGTGGAATGAAGGATTTTGCAAGAGAGCAGCCTGCCAAGCCCCACTCTTTTATAGAGAGGGAATTTGGACGGATAGCACATCCTGCTGATCACAGCTGTGGCGGCACAGCCTGGGGAGCAAGAAGGATCCTCACGGATGACTCATAACCAACAAGTTAAGCTTTATCCCAAGACAACGGTCTGTCCTTCCGATCCCTGGGTACTCACTCGGGTTATTCAGTCCCAATGAAATGCCCTTGCTTGCTGAGTTGCCTTTGTCTGTGTGAGGTACGCTGTCAAAAACCCAGTCCAGCATGGAAAAACTTAGCCAAATGGGGCTTATAATCGTTCAAATTTGTTTCAAAAAAAATCCAGGATTCAGAAGCTACAGAGTTGTTTTGAATCATCATTACTATGTTACACGCATTATGATTTTTCAGTACGATTTTTGATATATTAATATAGATTATACATATATTTATAAAATGCACATACATATTTATAAATACATATACATATTTATATACATATATATACTATAAATATTATATACATATTTATAAAATATTAGGCAAAGACTTCCAAAGCAGGCAGTGGCATAATTCAGACAAACTTTAGCCAGCACAAAATTAAAAAAATAAGCAAAATCCTATTCTTCTCACGAGAATGTTGAATAATAAATAGCACCATCATGCTGATTTGTGTGCTCTCCCTCCCCTCCTTCCTCTTATTTTTCAAAGAACAAAACTTTAGGCCAAATCCACCTGGAATAAAGACTGACAGACGCTCAGCTTGATCCGTTTCCAAACATGATCCTTGGGCCAACGTGGCTCCTAGGGCTCTGTGCTCTCTCTCCCTGCGTCTGGATGGCAGGGTTAATTCTCCAGATTTCCGCTCTGGGTTTCCAGGCTGCAGGAGACGGGCTTTGGCTTTGCCAAAACGCAGCTTTTTCTTTTTTTTTCTTTTTTTTTTTTTTTTTTGGCTTTTCCCTTTCTCAACTGCCACTAGAATTTTCGGAGATCTTCCTGTGTTAAAGGGCCCGTAAGTGACACGTGTCTCTTGCCTTTCTTCCCGCTTAACTGAAAGCAGCCGGGAGCTGTGGTTCTGGGAAAGAAAAAAAAAAAAGGGAAAGAAAAAAAAAAAGGAAAGAAAAAAAAAAGGAAAGAAAAAAGAAAGAAAGAAAAAAAAAAAGGAATGAAAACAGTGCTCTCCAGAAAAGCGCTTAAACAGATGCTCAACGTGAACGTTCGGCCTTACTGAAGCAAACTTACACAAGTCAGGGCTCCTGTGCCTCTCCACGCCGCCCTTCTATTAACACGTTCGATGCCGCAGGTTTGCGCTGTGTGGCCCCAAAATGTCCAACCTCGTTGTGGCCGGGCCAGGTGGCTTTCTGGGTGTCACCGCAAGGCACAGGCCGAGGGGGAAGGCTGCATTCCCAGCCACCGGCTGCCGGCGCCATCCATTTTGTGAGGGAAAATGGCGCCCGGCCGGAGGGGGCCCTCATGGGATGGAGGGTTGGACGCCTCGTAACGCTGGGGCTGTTGTCCCCATGGCCTGGGCAAGGGGAGGGTGGGATGGCAGTGCCCCATGTGCCATCCCTGTCTTCTCCACAGCCCCTGGCAGCCCCCTGTTTTTTGGCTGTCGCCTTGCAGACCTCGACTATTGGCACCCTCAAAGCTGCCTCTCCTAAGCTGCATATTTCAGGGCTTTTCCCCAGCACAAGGCGCATCCTTCCTTTTCCATCAGCTCCATAACGGGGAAAAGACAAGCAGAAAGGCGCACGCAAGGGGTACGCGGCCGAGGCAAAAGCGGCGCCTGCCCCTTTAAGGCGCTGCCGGCGCCCTCGTTGCTTTTTGACTCTCGGGCCGCGCCGTAGCGCTCCCGGGAGAGAGCGGCATTGTGCAGCCCGCGGCGCGCAGCGCGCATGCGCCCTCCCGCATTCCCCCGCCTGGCGGCTCCGGAGCCGCCGCCGCCGCGTCCCCCCCTCCCCTCCCGCGCTGCCCCCC
>VWPW01024773.1:0-13887 GCA_013389825.1 Crypturellus undulatus | reverse complement strand
CGTTTCCCGCCCCTCACGGGAAGCGCCCCCCCCCCACTAACGCTCATCCCGGGTAAAGTTTGGGCTCCGGGCGGAGAACCCCCATCCCTATCCCTAGGGAGATGTCCTGGGACCCTCCCCCTCCTTCTCCTTCCCGTTGGCAGCGCTGAACGTTGGAGCTTCGGCCCCAAAAAGGGCCGTTTTGGGCGCGGGAAAGTTGTAATTTCTCCTAGGCGCTGCGGGGGGCGCTGGTAGGAGCGAGGGGAGCGGCTGGGGGCTCCCTGCGCCCGGCCCTCCCCGCGGGGCGGGGAAGGGGCAAACGCTGCTGTTCCCAAATCTGCTCCCGACAGCAGGGAAATAATAATAATAATAATAATAATAATAATAATAATAAAGCAGCGGCGGTAACGGAGTGGTGCAAAACCTGCCTCTGCGATGGGTCCTCGTGGCGGGCCTGGGGGTGGTGCTGCCCTGAGATGTGGCTGGGCTGCACCGAGGTTGTGCCCTGCGCGGCTGCAGCATCCTGGCCTGGCACTTTGTTGGTTTTTGGTACAAAAAGCGATTGCTGAGACGGGTGCGAGTCTGGGCTTTAGTCAGGTGAAAGACGATGGGAAAAAGCAGCGTGGTTTGATGCTCTGAGTGTCTTTTAGAGGAGGGATGTGAGACTGGAATGCGTGAATGGCAGGGTGAAAGCAGCCTAGGAGGATTTCAAGCTTTGGATGTGCCTGTAACTTTCTCCTCCTTATTATTTCCTTATTATAATCCCTTTTGTATTCAGTGTCTTGACGCGTCTGAAGAAAAAGGCCCAGGACTGGTCCTACCACCTTATGTGCAAACTATTGTATTGACTATGCGATTAAAGTTCTCATGTGCAGGTTGGCGAGTATTATATGAAAAAGCCTGCCACACCTGAAAGTTCTTCTCCTTTATTTGTAATGATTTCTGGTTTTAATGGGGCAGTGTTTAAAAAAAGGGCTTTCCAAGAAGTATTAAAAGGCCATAGATTGGCTTCTTGATCTTGCACATTGATAGATCTGGCAGCATGAAATAAATGAAAGGTGGCGTTTCCTCAAGTTTGTTTGCAGAATTCAGTTCTGTAGATAAAAGATCTAGATTTCTTTTTTTAATTATTATTTTTTAACACTAGTTTCTGTGGACTCGCAGTTATGCTAATCTAACTCTCCTAGTGACTGACAGTCTCCCTTTGACAGCTAACGATATCTTGTTTTTCTTCCAGGTTTTCATTTCCAGTGCGGTTTCTCCTCTCCGTGGCAAGGGCTCTTTTGAAGCAGCACATTCATTCTCCCCTTCAAGCACCATAAGTCTCATTTGCCAGCTTCAGAACCATGGCAACAGAAGAAAAGAAGCCAGATGCAGAATCCACCAAAACACAATCTACTCCTTCCTCCTCAACCAATCAGAGCAAGGTGTGTGGGGGCCTCCAAACAGGATCTTTGTAAATATGATTGGAAACTATCTACATATTCAAAGGGCAAACTGGAATTAGGGGTTTTAAAGAAATTGGATTCTGATATGAATTGAGAACTTCTCAGGATTTCTGGATCTGCGGTTGTACAGAGCTGAAAATGTGCTAAAGGCTTCCAGGAAAAGCAGATGAAGTACAAACTCTTTTGTATTGGGGTATTTTTGGATTTTTTTTTTTTTAATTCTTGAAGTTCATGCAAAGAAAATACTCTTGCCACTTCCAGCACTAGAAATCTGTAGTGTTTATATCCTTGAAAGGCCTAGAGGTGACTGGAGATTTGGTTTATTTATGATATTAGTTTCAGAGTAGAGAAACAGTTGTCATTCAGCTTCTTTGAAGCCTGTGGATGTTTAAAGCAGTTGTCACCATTTAACCATGAGAACTTCGCAAACAGTGAAAAGAGAAGGTTTGGGATTTGGGAAGTATGGAAGAATTGGTCTCTGGCTTGATTCAAAATGAGTTTAAAATGTGCAGTTGTGCAGATCAGAACTAAGTGTTGTATTTTAATCTGTCAAGGAGCCTGTGGTTGGACTGTGGGATCATTCTTAGCTGTTTATTAATATCCATTGAGATGGGATTCATACCAAAGATGAGTTTTTAGTTGTACAGTGAGGCACTACTGGCTCCAGGCATTTTTTTCCGAATTTGGAGAAGGGGAAAAATGTAAACAGTAGAATCTATTATGGCGAGTATTCCTGCAGTTAGTACTGTGTAGTGACCCAATCTGATACAGAATTTGCCACAGAGATACTAAATTTGGTGTTTATAAGCTCGGTCATGCCTGTTTTATCTTACAGCCCGCACCAGTAAAACCAAACTATGCTCTAAAGTTCACGCTAGCAGGACATACAAAGGCGGTGTCGTCAGTAAAATTTAGTCCAAATGGAGAATGGCTAGCCAGCTCCTGTAAGTATTACTCTCTTAATATTTTGTCCAAACTGTGCAAATGTGGGCCTTAAAGATTCGTCTGCGTCTAATGCTACCTTGGTAAGATGGGGGATAGCAGTCATGTTAGGGCTTTTCTTAAAAGTACAAATGCTAAAGCTATCAATCTACTATTTATTTATTTATTTTATTTTAATTCTCTTGGTTTGAACCTCGAGTCTTCTATGGATTGCTAAATCAGGGAATCTTAACTCGGACAGCTTTCTTTACTGAGCCAATGGGCGAAAATAAACATGAAATTCTCTTCCAGGACAAAGGAAACTCCTTGTGCTTTTCTGCATCCCCAAAGATCTAGCTTAAGCTTTTCAGTAAAATTTGTTGCAGAACTTACAGCTAAAAACATAGTTCTGGGGTAAAAGATGAATGTAGAACACAATAAATAAAATTGTTGAAGACAGTCGTCCAGTATTGGTTATTGAAGAGAGCTTTGCACTGCTAGAGTGGGTTGTGGAATGTCGGGTGGAGGACTGGCCTTGCTTCTGGCTGCTACCTATAGTGTTACGAGCGAGAGTCTTCGATAACCATATTGAAATGTTTAGAAAGCTATTGAGATAGCTTTGTGAGGGCCCCTAGAATGTCTTCCAAACTTGGCAGGGACTTAGGACCTTGACTTTACTATATTGCCTTAATAAGGCCACTGCACCATATATAAATAATTCTTTTGTTCAAGTATCCTCATGAAACACTCTTCTTTCTCCCTCCTCCTGCTCTTCCCTTTTGCCCTCCTCCAAAAAAGTTTTCCAACATCTACATCTGGCAAATATCAACCCTTTTTCTCTGATGTCATTTGCAAGTTTACACAGTAACAGATAAAGTGTTTGGGTTTTTGCAGGCATTAGTTCAACTCAGGTTGAAGTGTAATTTTTGTTCTTCTTGAGGAAAAAACATTCTTCAGCATTCCTCATGGAATGGTACTACTTTTACTGCTGACAATTTCAAGTAAAAGTACCAACTCAAGCTGTCATCAGAGAAACTAAAGTGCCTAGAGCCTCTTTACATTCCAGGCAGTTTGTGTCATCTCAGCTGCTGCAGCTTGACGTGCACAAAACTGTTCTTTACCATTTACATATTGCCTTATGCACTGAGAGCTGCTTGGGGAGGGAAAACTTCCCAGTGTTTGTGGGGAAGTTGTTAACATGCTGCTTTCTACCTGGGAGAGACAGCTGGAGCTGTCAGTGCTGCTAGTCTGTTAACTGGCACTTTCTTTTCCAGCTGCTGACAAACTCATTAAAATTTGGGGAGCGTATGATGGCAAGTTTGAAAAAACAATATCTGGTCATAAACTGGTAAGTATGAAGACATTACTGTGTGTTTGAATACAGTTTACTTGCAGTGAGTTTATTTTACTTTTTTTCATCCAGTAATCTCTGTTCATGGTTGGATTTATTTGTGCAGGAAGTTTGTTCTTTGGTGTTGTTTTTGAGCCTTTTAGTTTATAGAGTTCTGTGTGATAGTCTAGGATGGAAATTACAGAGGTAACTGCAAGCTAGGCTGAAAATGCAGATAAGGTACAGCCTGATAGGAAAGTGACAGCCATGCTTTGCCTAACTGTTCTCTTTAGACATTGAATTTCAGGAACATCACCACCATACGCTGGGCAACATATATTCTTGGGTGAAAGTCCCAGCAAATAGTCCTGTTGTGTTTTTCCTTTGCATCTTGAGCAGAACGATTTGCCTTTTAAAGTGATTTTTTTCATGTGTCTTCGCATGCATAAACACAGCACTTAGCACTTACTCATTCTCCAGAGTTCTAGAGAAAACACAAACTCCCAAACCCCTTTGGTTATATTTTCCAGAGATTTTTTTTTTTTTTTTAACATGCTGAAGTTTTATAAACAAAGTTGAAGACTCACCAAAAAAACCCTATTGGAATCTGGTTCTTCCCCAACCTTAGGAACTCAGACTGTAAAAAGCAAGCCATCTGTCATCAGGAGAAAATACTCAGTTTAGTTTATATAGCATACTGTTTATGAATTCCAGGAAAGGGTGTTGGTGGGCACAGTGAAAGAGGGGCTGTGCGAACAAGCCATTTATGTTTCTGGAGTGTATACGTGTGATTAAACTGAAGAGTGAAGGGATCAGTAATCCAGTCAAATAATTCCCGACTCTTAATGCTGAATATTCTTGCTAGCTTCAGATATGAATATAATGTGTGGTTTATGTTTTCTGTTTTCCCATGTTGCTGAGGAAACACTGCTGAGAATGGGGCTTGTTTCCTTTTGTTTTAGGGTATCTCTGATGTTGCTTGGTCCTCAGATTCCAACCTTCTTGTCTCTGCCTCCGATGATAAAACTCTCAAAATATGGGATGTAAGCTCGGTAAGTGCAAGCCCTATTTATCTTCCTTTTCCTCTGCACTGACTTCTTAAAATCTAGTTGTTCTGAGAGATAGGTTTAAAGTACTATGATGAGAGAAGGTAAAATTTTAAGCATTGGTTCTTGTTTAAAAACTATGCTCTTCCCTGGTAATAATGAGCATCTGGTTGAAGGTCGGTGAGGATGAGTGAGTTAGGCTGTGCCCTTTTGGAGAAGGGGATTGCTTTGCTACCATGGGAATTCTCATTATCTTCTGAGAACACTTAAGCCTTATGGTGGCAATACAACCGCAGGCTTTGGTCACTAAAATAATGTTCTTATTTTTCTTTTTTGTCTTTTTTTCTTTTTTTCTTTCTTGTTATATTTCTGTAACTGCTTCATGCCCATCTAAATCTGGAGTTAGAGGTGGTTTCTTTTTTTCCTGCGTGGTGATTAACCTTAACGCATCTTAATTGTATGCCTGTAGAAGGATGGTGTACATTTAACTCTGCTAAATCTTATTTCAGGGTAAGTGCTTAAAGACACTGAAAGGGCACAGTAACTATGTTTTCTGCTGCAACTTCAACCCTCAATCAAACCTCATCGTTTCCGGATCAGTAAGTAATTTTTTCTTTTCTTTCTGCAAAGTGAGCGTTGCACACACTTTATATCTCAATTTTCTATCTTTTTTCACACGCATAACATGCACTGAAATGAACTGTGCAGTGTCACTGCTTTCTCTGCTTGCGGACATAGTGCAGCCCTTAGCTCATCCTCAGACTGTGCAGGTTTCGTGCATGCAGAGGAGGAGCTAAGGGAACTCTCTTCTCCATCTGTTCGTGCTACCCTGCACACTGTTTCTGTCCTAGGTCTCTGATGCAGCTGCAATGTGGATGGAGGAATCCACGTAGCCCCTGCATCTAGTCTTGCTTCAGACTGTAGCACCTAAAATGCCACAAATAGGTGCATCATTAAATCACCTTGTGCATTTCTTCAATCTTCAGTTTGACGAAAGTGTGAGGATATGGGATGTGAAAACAGGGAAGTGCCTCAAGACGTTGCCTGCTCATTCTGACCCCGTTTCAGCTGTAAGTCCCTTCAGATAAATGAATGCACTAATATGCTTGTTTTTGTGGTGGTTTTGGTTTTGATTAGAGCTTCTGTTCCCCACCTGTAGAACAGTGTGATTGTGCTCTGATTTTTACTTCTACACAGTGTAGTAGTAATTGCATAGTATGCTGCATTTCAAATCTCATGTCTTTAATGGATAAAGGAAACGTGAAATACACCAATATCTGTTCAAATGAAGAAAACCAGAAAATATGCAACTCATTATATTTTTATAATGAAGGAAATGCTAAGAGAATATTAAGCCTCAGGTGTGTTAAGCGACAGCTGTTGTTATGTGTGATTGTTTTGCTTAGTCTAGAACATAATTCACACTTGCAAATGCAGAGAAATTGCTCTCTAAAATAGCAGCATTTTGGCATGCAGTTGAAAGGAGGAACTCAAAGCATGTATGTGACTACCCACAAGGTTCAATTCCACACCCTTAAAATTGTTTTCCTTGGTTTGCTGTTATGAGAGCAAATAATGCTTTGAACAGAATATCTTCATGTGATGGTGCTGAGATGCTCTTATAACTTCTGAGGAAATACATGCATTCTAGTTCCTGATGCCTGAATAATCATATGTAGTAAAATTTAATTCCCTTTTGTAATTAGGCCAGGCAAATTGGGGAGAGTCTTTGTTTTGATAATGTTGCTCATCTAAACTTGTGACTGTCACTTGCATGTCAGGTTGACTTTCTGCTTCGATATGTGTGAATTGCAATGTCAATATTGGGAGATAAATACTTTCATTGGGGCTCAAAAGTTTAGTCTTTATAAATATCAGTATTTTTTTTTCCCTTCTATAACATTACAGGTGCATTTTAATCGTGATGGATCCCTGATAGTGTCAAGTAGCTATGACGGACTCTGGTAAGTGGTTATTTCTTGTCTGCTGTAAGACAGCTGTGTTTTTAGAAAAGACTTTTTCCTTTAAAAACATAGATTTGTGACATTAAAGTCAGAACAAAGACTTTAAAACTAATAATAATGAGTCTCGTGTGTTTTTCATAGTCGAATCTGGGATACAGCATCAGGCCAGTGCTTGAAAACACTGATTGGTAAGTAGGAAGATTTCTTGTTTGTGCTACGTTCTGTGCCGTTTAGTTGTAACTTAGGTATTCTGCATCAGTGCTGTGAACAGTGGTTTCCTTAAGCTCCATTTCTGTGTTCCTGCCATTCTGCTTTTAGAATATTGTCGTATCTGTTGCAAAAAGAGGACTGCCTCCTCACATGTCTGGAAATTGTTTTCTCTTGGAATGTTGTGTAGTATACGTAGAGGATAAATGGAAGTTATGCAAAGTGTTTTACTGTTCAGCTATGTAGTGCTTGCTGTGCAACAGTTGAAACGTTTTACATCTCTTCATTTCTTGGAAGAACCAAAGGACAAGGAAACTTAAACTTTGCTCGAGTGAGAGACCTGCTGCTCGAGCAGGTTATTGTCAGAAGCAATTCTCTGCCAGTGAAAAGATAAAGCTGTGCATTGCTTAACACCACTTTTATTCTCACTTTTATCATAGATGATGATAACCCACCTGTGTCTTTTGTGAAATTCTCCCCAAATGGCAAATACATACTAGCTGCAACATTGGACAAGTAGGTATCTTAAAAAAAGGAAAGATCTGAAGTGTTCATGAGTATCACATAAAGCTTTTTTGCTACTGTTTAGCTGCTTTAGGTCTTGTTTTAATAATGATGCTCCACAAGAAGTTGGTGTTTACTGTTGTAAAGTGTGCCAAGCGTTGTGCCTTGCTAATAGCACAGGCAGGACTTAGGTTTTCTAGAGCCTTGGTGCTGCTTAGTGACTAAAACGCCCATTCATTCCTGCTTGTCTCCCTTTCAGAACCTCAGTAGTTCCTCATGTTAATCATGGGATTCTCTTGTATCACCCAAGAGACTGAAAACTTATTCTATAAAAGGCTGCAATGTATAAATAGCTTTGTTTAAGGCATAAAAGCAGTGCAGGTGGGTTGCTTGTGTTGGCAATGATTCACCTGAAGGATTTCCATGCAGCATTAGCCGGTCTGTCATCTCCATTCACAGACATCAGTGATGCTGTTGCTTTCAGAGACTTGGGAGGCTCAGTCCATTGAAACATCCCATTGCAGGACCGAACTTTAAAAATCAGACCGTTTTGGTCTGTATGTGCTTTCAGTAGGATTTCATTTTAGACTGTAGGTGTCTGGTCGTTCTTTGTGAAGAAACTTGCAGGTGTGAGGGGATATTTTAAATGTGCTGCTGTAGAGGGGAATAAGAATGGCTTGTCAGTAAAACTTGATGCTTGTGATGTTAATAAAGCTGCCTTCAAAGCCAGGCTACAGTGGCCCATGGAGACCTTAGGAACTCTGATGTGGAGATACCTTTTTTGTAACTAGAGAATTGTCACATGGGAAAAAAATCCAAGAACTAAAAGTTTTTTTTTTTTTTTTTTTTTTCCTTCTGTTTTCTAGCACTCTTAAACTTTGGGACTACAGCAAAGGAAAGGTAAAAACAATCCTGTTTTACTATGAAGCCTTAACTAAGTTTATAGCAGAATCTGGCTTTCATATATGCTTTTTAAACTTGTTCAACATTTTATCAATACCATATGAAGAAGTATTATTGTCTTTGTTGAAGAGGACTAAACATGCCCTTTGGGGGGAAAAAAAAATACATGTTTTTGGCTTGTTCCAAGACACTGAATAAAGCTGTATTTAAAAATAACACATTATGAATAGTAAATTGATATTGTTCTCTTTCTCTGGGAAAGTGGCAAATTAAGGCTTTATCTCCTTTCCTCAAATGACTGTTTAGTGTTTTAGGACAGAGATGACCTCCACATCCCCTAGATAAGTTGGCAGGGTGGGAAACACAGGCAGAAGTGTTTAATCTACTCTGCCAAGGGAGTTTGTCCTTAACAGTGAGAGAACTAATTCCCAGCTGTACTTTACATCTTGTGGCTATTCTCTTTCAGTGCCTGAAGACGTACACAGGACACAAAAATGAGAAATACTGCATATTTGCAAATTTCTCCGTTACTGGTGGAAAGGTTAGTGCTTATTTCAGTTGCTTTTAATAATAAGCATTTTTTACTACTTTTATCCATGGGAAATAAGGATGATGCAAATCTTTCTCTGTAGTTTGGTCATAAACATCTCTATCCTTTCATTTAAAATTGGTTTTGAGTTGAAAGAAAAGGAATAATATTCAGTTTAATAGAAACAATGGCTACTGTGTGAACTAGCAATGGTAAAAATTCGTAGAAGAAACTAGTTTGGGGGTGGAAATAGCCTTTAAACGGTCCTGGTTCAAAGATACGATAGTGCTGTGGAGGAAAACACTTCAAACATCAGTCTTATAATGTTGGAAGATGCTCTTAATATGAAAACAGTGAGTGAAAAGTGTATTCAGTAATAGCAGTCAGATGCATCTGAGAAGAAAGATTAAAATAACTTACTTTTTTTCTCTCTCCCTTTCCAGTGGATTGTGTCTGGATCAGAAGACAACCTGGTTTATATTTGGAACCTTCAGACAAAAGAGATTGTACAGAAATTACAAGGGCACACAGGTATGAAAGAGGCTTTTGCTTTTATTGTTGTTATTATTATAAAAAGGCTTAACTTTAGCACTGCTTATTGATGTTTTATGTTGACTGTAACACTCTTTGAATTGTTTACTAGCAGAAGTTTAGTTGAACTCTAGGAGATCTTTTTATGATTTTTTTTAAAGGCCTTGCAGGTATTGGTGTGGGGTTTTTGTTTGTGGTTTTTTTTTTTTTTCTCCCCACGGAATTTGACACTGGCTTACAAAATNAGGTATTGGTGTGGGGTTTTTGTTTGTGTTTTTTTTTTTTCTCCTCACTGAATTTGACACTGGCTTACAAAAGAAATTTCCTTGAGTTTGGAGTAGATCAAGATGTTTAAGTGACTCATACTAGTGACTTTAAATTGCTTAGGTACCTTCCAAAACTTCCACTCTTGGAAGGATAAATTCCAGCTTGACCTGTCACTTTGGTAGAGATACAATTACATCTGATAAGGTGGACCACTGTTTGTAAATGTACCTAAAAAAAATGAAATGGCCTTTTGAGAGCTGTGTGAGGAAATACTCCGAGAGCTTTGCCATCAAGTAAGCAAGAACTAATATCTAGAGAGTTCTCACTTTCCGTAATCTATCAAACATTTTTCGAAGCATACTCTCAACTTGGGGACCCTGCTTACAGCATGCTTTTTGGTAGTGATTGTTTCATCTTCTTGAGAAGCAAAAGCCATCAAATATTTATGAATATGTTTGCAATTTCGCTATAGGGATGCAGTACACTGACTATGCCTTTCTAAGATGCAGCAGCAATAAGCCCTCGTTTTATGAAATCAGATGCCTGCTGTGTACCACATCATCATTTCTCTAAATAATGATATTTGTGTATCTTTTCTTTTTGTTTAGATGTTGTAATCTCAACAGCTTGTCACCCAACAGAAAACATCATTGCATCAGCAGCACTAGAAAACGACAAAACAATTAAACTGTGGAAGAGTGACTGTTAAACGCTCCAGTATCGCTTTAGAGACTGTCGGGAAAAGTTGTTTTTAAAAAAAATACTAAAAACCACATGAGAATAGAAAATCCAGTTTGGCAGGAAACCTGAAGAATATTTGATAAAAGTGGTTTCTGTTAGTCTTGGCCCGAAGAAAACTTCTTAGCTCTTTGCTAGCACCGGGCCACGTGGTGGGAAAAAAAAAAAAAAAAAAGATGCAGTGTCTCCTTTTGCCTAATGTTTTGGCAGACAAATGGATCATTCTGACAACGTGTTAGAAGTGTCAGCCTTCTTTTGGACACCCCAAAGATACTGTACTTTTTGGTGGCGTTACTTCTGGGCACTGTTGCTGCTTCAGGAAGAGCTGCCAGTCTGCTTGGTAACAGTAAGTTAAGTCATGAGCCTAGAGATACGTGGATTTTTTTTAAATGTCTATTTTTTATTTTTTTTTTATTTTTCAGAATGTAGGTTCTAGTCTGTTGGATGTTTCTGTATTGTTTTAAATAGGAGTGCTGCATCTTTAAGGGTGCTTCATTTTAAACACTCAGCTCAAACTTTGTGACCAAATAAAACCACGCAGTTCCAGATTTCCCCCTTCCTGCCCTTGACTTGCCTCCTATGGTGAAATCTCTTACCTTCTGTATAGTTGCTTACCTCTTGTTACGTGTGTTTAATAGATGCTGTTCTAGAGCAAAGTTACAGTTCTTCTGTTAACCATTAAAATGATTCCTGCTTGTAGTTGTTCTCAGCATATTTTAATTTTTTTTTCTTCTCTGGATAAAATGCAAGATCGCAAAACACTGTAAAGTTATTTCAATGTAAAAAGAAAACAAGCCAAACTTTTGTATTTTGGAAATCCATCGTATGAAACTGTATTGATAATGGCATGACTCTGTATCTATTTCGGCATTGGTATTTCTTTCCCCTTTTGTCATACTCATGTGGTCTTTACACATCCCAACAACTACCATGTGCCATAATAAAAAGGTGGGATTTTATGTGTATGCTTGTGCTGGGAGTGTACTAATGTGAAGTGTCTGTGTCCCAGGAAGCCTCTTTTAAAACATCTTTAGAAGGAAGTGCTTCTAAAGAAGGAAGGAGAAAGAAGCAGAAATGGAGTGCCACTTACATCTGTTTTGAAGACGGAAAAGAAGAGCATAACTCCAGTCAAAACTTGTTTAAAGAAAGGAAGAAGATTGAAGTGAAGGTGTTCTCAGCTGAGGCAACATCAGTACAAACCCTTCCAGCCACCTTTAGCTAAGGGGAAAGGAATTCTGCTGTGCCGGCCTACAGATGGGGTAGGGCAGGATTCAGCTTTTATTAGTTCAGATTTCACATAAGGAGTTCTGCAACACTGCATTGTTTTGGTATCACCCTCATGCCTTTCCGTAGTACCTGAAACTTCCTTGCAGTATAAATTTCTCCACGAGCTGCTCCAGGGCTCCCTTTTTATTTTTATTTTTTTAATTTTTCCCTTTAAGGAGGACAGCTCCATGTTAATGATATACCATGAAGTACAGATTTTTTTTTTTAATAAAAAAAAGAGTTCACAGTGACATGCTAAATCTATACCAGTCTATATCTAATACCAGTCTCCTTTGAATATTTTTCATTACCACCTGTGAAACTTCTAAATCATAAGCTGCAGCCTTGTGCATCTTCATGAACAGAAGAATTGATGCCTTTTCCCAGCAAAACACTTCCATGTAGGCACAGTTCACTGCAGCACAAGGCTGGAGCAGATGTGACTCCCTGGTGGAACCTAGAGCAGGATTCCTGGTGCCTTCAGGTTTTTTTACTGGCTCTGTGCATCTTTCCCTCCAAAGCTATGCAGGAGGGAGGAGCTTTTAAAGTTTTTATTACCCTACCTGGGAATAAAGTTCTAAGCTCCACTTAGTTACAATCCCACCTTGCCTTCCTGCCTGGCAGTGTGGCCAGAATTACCAAGTCCCTTAAAGAGCGCAGTGCAATTGTTGCTTGCACTCAAGCACCTTTTTTATAACAGCTGGGCTTGTTTGCCCCTGTGAAATGGCAGAGACATCACCTCTAGCTCTGCCAAGCAGAACCAGTTGGTGGTTGGAGCACACTGAAACCTGCAGAGGGAAAGAGCTATATTAGCATGCAGGCTCTTTAATGAAAGTAGCAGTGGCACAAGGTGACCTGCTGGCTTCGTGGGACTCAGGAGCGGGCTTGTCATGGCCACTTGGTACAGGGGAAAAAAAAAAAGTCTGAAAGTGATTTGTAAGTGGAAAAAGAGCCTCTTTGGGGTAAAAAGAAAATCTGCAATGCCCTGCGTAAGGGGGGAAAATAAAAAAACATGGTTAGATGCCACGAAGTAGGTGGCAGTGCCTTAACCGTATGCGTGTTGTATAGGCCACAAGGACCTCTTCCATCCTTATCAAGGGGAGTGCTAACCTTCTCTCCTTTCATACAACACAGCTTGCTCATCCCTTCGACAGCCTTTTATAGCTCCGTCTGTCTCCTGATCTGCAGGGTAGGGTGAGTTTCCGTTGCTTCTTTACCCATGCTGTTTTGCTGTTATTATTTACTTCCCCGTACGGTTCCAGTATTCTAGTGCCCATATTACTATTTATGATCCGAAAACCCTCACGAAATGCAGCTCTGAAGGCTCTTTTCACCACGGGATTAATATATTCATCTCCTCATCCAATCAGAGTGCGCTGTCGCGGCTCTTCGCCCGCGTCCTCCCGCTGGGCGGGGTCTGAGCACGCCCTCCCGCTTTCCCCGCCCTGACGAATGGGCGCGCGCCCAATCAGCGGGCACGCTTCGCCTTAAGCAGAACGTCGGTAGCGTAGGGAGGGGCGCTGCTGCCTCGCTTCCGCCTCGCTAGCAATGGCGGCTGTGCGGGGGTTCCTAGAGATCCCGGTTCGAGTCCCGCCTCGGGACAGACCGTGCGCGGCCCGGGGGCGCTTTTCCCAATCCCTGGGGATTTCCCCCTGGAAAGGGCTGGTGGGGGGACTGGAAAGGCAAGTGAGGACGTCGGGATGAGGGAGGAGCTGCATGCATTGCTGCTGTGGAAGGGATGCCCGTGCAACATTCCCATTTTGCACGGAGGGTGTCCCGCATCCTCCGCTGCTGCGGGTGTAGGGATGCAAATCCCTCCTCGTTGCATTTTGTCCTTGCAATCGCACCGCGACGCTGGGCTCGCGCGGCCGCCTCACTGCGGGGGGGACACCGGCGCCACGCGATAAGTTGTGTCCCCTGTCAGGGATGAGCCCTAAAGCAGGATTTGCAGGCAAAACCGTCTAATCTGCGCGGGGTTTATCCATCTTTCGTGGGATCCCAGAGGTTTAAGTGAGAACAGGAGTGTCCGGGAGGATTTGCTAATCACGGTTTCCTCAATCAGGGGAGGAATCCCGTTTCCTAACGGGGGATCCTGGTGCCCCCTGCCCAGATGGGCAAGAAAATTCCATCAGAGCCAATGAGGAGTGAAGGACACGCTGGCTCCGGAGGTGGCAGCCTCCAAGAGGCAGGTTAGGGGGGTCTTTTATGGTTTAATTCTGTTTTCCAGGCCTTTCCCTTTTGCATTCCAAGGGAA
>VWPW01024772.1:1663-15932 GCA_013389825.1 Crypturellus undulatus | reverse complement strand
ACCATTGCACTAGGCTTAGAGCTGAGCTCTCTATGGAAGTTACGCTCTCTATGGAAGCACCGAGAGCAAAGATAGTACAACATTAGCAAACTTTTTCTACCTCCATGGTCATTTAAATGCTGTCAATAAGACACAGAGTCATGGCTACTACATATCATGGGAGCTCTACTTATGTAGGAACATATCTACATATCTAGGGGACGGAGGCCTTCCCATGGGAAGTGGCTGCAGGGAGCTGAGCTTAAAGAAGATAGCGGATACTCCCTGAATTAAAGGAATGTGAACAGTAGTCCTTGAACAGCAGGCATGAGAAAGTTGGGCGAGACAGAACCTTGATTAAACTTGTCAGTAAGAAAGAAGGACTGGTGCACAGACCTATGGTGTGAATACACGCCATTATCCACGACCAACTGAATGCGGTAGAAATGCATGGATAGTAGCCTGTGACCAATCGTAGCTGTACGCGTGTAGAGAGCTTGCTTCTGCTTGCGTATATAAGTACGCTATTCGGGCTAAATAAACGGATCAGGATCTAATTCACATGGAGTCTGCGTCTTTGATCCCCTCCCGATTCCTTGGGCCGGCAAGAAGTTTCCAACATACTTATATATGTATATATGCCACGTAAGGTCTGAATCACGTGATTTTTGGGGATGATTCAACTGATCTCCCTCCACAGGAAGGTGGTGAGAGGGAGTGTGTGGGTGATCTAGTCCCTAGGAGGAATATGAAGCTGAACTGGGAGTGAACCAATGGGGAGGAAACGGGTCTTGGTAAACAGCCTCGCGAGAGCTTGGGTGTAGTTCCGCAAGAGCTTGCAGGTAGAAGGAGTGGTTTGAATCTAGCAGAGCACCTAGCGGCCAACTGTAAGGTGCCATGTGTCTAACAGCCAATCGTAAGGTGCCATGCACGTCTAGCAACCAACCATAAGACACCACGTTAGACCCGAAGGGACTTAGGTATAAATATGCGGTTGTAACGAGATTAAACGGAGCTGGATCTAATTCACGTGGAGTCTGCGTCTTTGATTTCCCTCCTGATTCCTTGGGCCGGCAAGAAGTTTCCAACAGGAGTGAGGTCTAAGGGATGGTGGGAAGGGTTTCTTTTCTGACCAATTCTAGGAATATTTAGAATCATATTCCTAATTTAGATACTTCAGTTATCAGTGGGAGGAAGGAGGGAGTCTTTAACAGACTGGAGGTGGTGATATGAATTTGCAGAATGGAAGCAGCTAATGCGGGAATATAATATTGCAGCAGAATTATAACAACATAGGAATTAATCACACTTTTCATTCTATTTGAAGAGACAAAACCAATGTGTATCTCTAAAATAAAGTTTTGCAAAAATGTGATGATGGTGGGGAGGAAATCAAAATTGGTATAACTAGTCTGTATTTAACTGTAATGTCTTTGTACCTGGTGAGTGTATTCTCATCTTTCTAAGGTTATAGGAAGTGACCACAGGTATCTAACTTTTAACAATAGCACTGATGACAAGCTGTTTTCAGGACATAAAGACCTCTATCCAAATGGTCAGTGAAAGCTCCAACCACTTGTGGGTTACTCACGAGGTTTGTTGAGAATCCTCATAGAGTTTCAGCAATTTTTAGCCTCTGAGCCTTGAATGCAAATACGTTTTAGAGCTTTGGGAGAATACACTTAAACTGAGCACCTGGTTTATTCCACTTTTTGAAATGGAGGGTAATTGGAACCCTGGATATCCCAAACATACTCACTCCAGCCACAGGTTGAAGCTGAGTTTGCCAGGAAGATGTAGGATAAACAGGCACCAGGCGCTGAAAAGTAAGTACTGAAACTTCTGTTTTTCTTTGTCTACCCCCCTTCCTCCCAGGTAATTCAGCTCACAAGCCAGCTGCAGAAACCAAACCATTCTGAGTGAAGAAAAACTTTGTTATTTGCCCTGACACAGATGCTAGCAGACAGTTGCAAGTGCAGGATTTGTACGGACACTAAGTAACTGACCAGCAACAGGACTGAGAAAAGACTCTTCTGCTTTGCAGAATAGACGTAGAATAGACTTAGAAAATCTGCTGTGCTCACTGAAGCTCAGCATTCAAGCAAGTACAAGTGCTATAAAATTGAGAAATGAAAGGCATTTCTGTAGATTATTTAAGAGTTTAAACAAAAAGGTGTTACTGATGAAATGAGTATCTAAATGTAAGAGTTTCTTGCAGTGTTCATAACACAATAGCAGGTCATAAAATGAAACTGGCAAGAAACATCCTGAAGGAAGAATGTCATGATCTCATTCTGGTCTGATCTACCTGTAGTTTGTTTCCAACAGAAAAAAATCACAAATAATGCACCACACTGTCCCTCTTAAATATCCATTGCTGCTAGACTTTTTTCCCTTTCCTCAGATTTGTTTATTACACCCACTAGTTACATCAACTATTAAATTAATCCCCAGTCTAGTTCGTAAAAAATCTGTGTAACCTTGAGTAAAGTTATCACTGATAATAAAGACATCACAGACAACAAATCCAACTCCAGTTCCTGCAATTCTTTTATCTTTTTAATTTGTTCTGATGTTGGGGCTGAATAATAAAAAAAGAGATTTACTAATCGCCTGAGAAAAGTTGTGCACACTGTGTATTTGCAAAACTGGAGAATAAATTTTCTAAACTCTTCAGAAAAGGGATTGTCTCTAGGTAGGAATGAAACTTTCAGTGAAGTTATTAGAAATATTGCAGTCATTTTACTTGAGTAGTAGTAGTAGTTTTTAGTACTTTTTAGTAGAAGTCTACATCTTCTACATGTTTTTAGTAATGACTGTAAAACAGTTAACTATAAAAAGTACAAAATTTTATTTCAGGAATATTTCAATGAAAAACAGGTCCTTATTAAGGTCATTGCTTGGTTTGTGGTTCTGCCAGGGCACGTAGATGACCACTAGGTATTTACAAAAAAACTCATTGACCCCGAGGTTTAATGAATTAGACATAAACGAACTAGACATTTAGAAATTCATACCCCAAAATGTCTGATACAAGAGCTTCTCTTTATTTATCTCTGGAAACAATAAATAGATAAAATCTTTCAATGAGAGCAACAGGATTTGGCTTTTTCGATGAAGACAATGACAATAAAATGCAATGTTATTTCTATTCCCATCACTAGCAAAGATTTATTAATATCTATTTTATAAAACTAAGTTACAAATTCTTGGTAAGTAAGTGGACATGCTAATGATTATCACTGCCATGAATAATGGACCCAGTTATTTCCAGAATGTTATGTAAAGAAGTTTTTGTTTAAAAACTTTTTGAGAATTAAATAATACATGATGACTTGCTATATCAGACATGAGAGAACCATGCCTTTTAACCCTCTGTGGCAACCTCTATCCTAAGAATGTCAATCCTGTATTGTAAACACCTCTAATCCAGAAACAAACTTTGGACCTACCCTATTTTTCATTTTTTGAGTAAGAAAGGAGGAGTTGTTACTTGCCTGTTGAGAAAATGGTAAGCCTGATGAGCAGGGCTAGGTGCTTACCACTTGACTAAGTTGGAAGAAAATACACAATTGTGCAATTAAAGATATTTAGTAAGAGATCATAAAGGGTATAATGATGGGATAAGGGATGATGGGATGAAATCAAAGAAACAAAATTGTGTAAGTGTATTAGAGCACACACCTTACTGTGAGATCTATCAGATTATGGTAATATTCATTGCAGGAATGGATAGACCTCTGACTCCACCAAGCAATGAATAATGGGCTTTATGCTGAGACCAAAAATGAGGAATGAGCAGTATAACCTGAGAGCTCTTTTCTGCTTCCCCATCTGTACAGTCCCTGTGGAAAACAGTAAGGTCCTGAAAGGGTCAAGTATGTGCAGAGAAAGAAAAATAAAAATGGTTTATACTGTAAAAGGTTTCAAGAACTGCAGAGGCATGGCCAGTGAACAAGAAAATCACACTTGATACTGGAACATAACTTGGAGTAGACATATATTTCAAAGCAGCAAAGTAGTGAGTATCCAAAGACAGGACAAGTAGAAGTCACAGATCTTCTGCACTTGTCCTTGATTCAGAGAAATGAAGACAGCTCATCTGACCTCTGTCTAATTCTGCAACATCAAATTTTTACTCAACTTTTCATAACAAGGTTATGTAATTATAGCCTACTTGGTTAGAAACATGTATATTATGGTTTAGGGTGCCTCATTAGGAACAACCTTTTGAAAAATGGAGATCATATTAGAAATATAGCTCTGAGTATCTTTTCACTGGGAAAAGTCAGTGATAAAATTGAGACATTTCTATAGCCCTGTCCTGCCTGCAGATTAATAGACAATCAATACATTAGTAGACTCTTAGTTACTCTAAAAGTTTTAAATACTGTTTTTTTTTACCTCACTTAAAATATCTTGCTCTTAGTCTGTTTTTTTTTAGTCTGGCACATAGAGTATCATGACATTAAAATTACTTGTTATTTGTATTTGCTTATGATAAGAACCCAACATGAGATTTTTGTGGGTTTTTTTGTTGTTATTTTCTGTGTGACTTTTAGACTGAGGTGGATGTAAATTAAAAAGTATGGAAAAAACAGTATGAAAATAAAGTATTATTCAATTTGCAGGTATATCAACAAATGAGAATTAACGTCTGAGCCCTAACTGAACTCACAAGTACTCGAGTCACTTGTCCTGAAGGCTCACATGGCTGAAAGACTATTTAAGGTATTATTTATTTTTTGTTATATATTTTATGCTTACAGCATTGGCAATAAATAAACACACTGAAGAAAATACTACTTAACGAGGAGTAGATGAGATGACTGAATGTGACTATATTTCAGACCTGTAAAAGAGGCACTGGCCCATTAAATGAATGTGTAGAGCTTCTTAATGTAATCATAGAATCATAGAATGCCTAAGGTTGGAAGGGACCTCTAGAGGTCATCTAGTCCAACCCCCCTGCACACGCAGGGCCGCCTAGAGCACATGGCACAGGACTGCATCCAAGTGGGTTTTGAACATCTCCAGAGAAGGAGACTCCACAACCTCTCTGGGCAGCCTGTTCCAGGGCTCTGTCACCCTCACTGTCAAAAAGTTCTTCCTTAAGTTCCCATGGAACTTTTTATGCTTCAGTTTGTGGCCATTTCCTCTGGTTCTCTCAGTGACCACCAGTGAAAAGAGGCCAGCCCCATCCTCCTCACTCCTTCCCTTAAGTCCCTTAAGGTATTTATATACGCTGATCAGGTCCCCTCTCAGCCTTCTCTTCTCCAGGCTGAACAAGCCCAGCTCCCTCAGCCTCTCCTCATAGGGAAGATGTTCCAGGCCCCTGATCATCCGCGTGACCCTGCGCTGGACTCTCTCCAGCAGCTCCACATCCCTCTTGTACTGTGGGGCCCAGAACTGGACACAGTGCTCCAGATGTGGCCTCACCAGGGCTGAGTAGAGGGGCAGGATCACCTCCCTCGACCTGCTGGAGACACTCCTCTTAATGCACCCCAGGACCCCATTGGCCTTCTTGGCCACGAGGGCACACTGCTGCCTCATGGTCAACCTGTCGTCCTACATGATGCCCAGGTCCTTCTCTGCAGAGCTGCTCTCCAGTAGGTCAGTCCCCAGTCTGTACTGATGTCTAGGGTGATTTCTCCCCAGGTGCAGGACCTTGCACTTGACCTTGATGAATTTCATGAGGTTTCTCTCTGCCCAGTTGTCCAGTCTGTCCAGGTCCCTCTGGATGGCAGCGCAGCCCTCTGGGGTGTCAGCTACTCCTCCCAGCTTCATATCATCTGCAAACTTGCTGAGGGAGCACTCTGTGCCTTCATCCATGTCATTGATGAATAAAGTGAACAGGACTGGACCGAGGATTGACCCCTGGGGGACACCGCTAACCACAGGCCTCCAACTAGACTCTGCACCGCTGATTATCACCCTCTGAGCTCTGCCATCTAGCCAATTCCCAATCCACCTCATCGTCCATTCATCTATCCCACACCTCCGGAGCTTGTCCAGGAGGATGTTGTGAGGGACAGTGTCAAAAGCCTTGGTGAAGTCAAGATAGATGTCATCCACCGCTCTCTCCTCATCTACCCAGCCGGTCATCCCATCATAGAAGACTATCAGATTAGTCAAGCATGATTTCCCCTAGGTGAATCCATGCTGACTACTCCTGAGCACCTTGTCCTCCATGTGACTGGAGACAACGGCCAGTATGAGCCATTCCATCACTTTTCCGGGGATGGAGGTGAGGCTCACTGGCCTGTAGTTGCCCAGATCCTCCTTCTTTCCTTTTTTGAAGACTGGCGCGACATCATTGGCCTTCTTCCAGTCCTCTGGCACTTCCTCCGTTCTCCGTGATCTTTCGATCCAGTACTTCTTAATGTACTTAATGTACTTCTTAATGTGTTAGCCAAGTAATCAATTTCTGAAAATACCAAATAATTTAAAAATAGTCCTTTCTGACCTGAACTAGTACTGGCATGAGACCAGGCATTTCTTAGGTACCTACTTCTTTCCTTAATCAGTCAGTTCTGACATGTTTTTCTTTTTTCTTTCTTCTTTTTATTCTTTTTTGAACTCCCTCAGTAGAATTAAGTGAGTAGCCAATGTTCACAGATAAACTTTTTAAGCTTGCTTTAATATTCCATTAGCTTTGTAGCTCCTTAACATATTGGAGTGGTTGTAAAGGGGGAATCAATACAGCAGGTAGAGGAAGAGACTGCAAGCTAGGACTCTGAAGTCCTGTTCATGTCTTTGGCATTGTTTTGCTATGCAACCTTGAACAAGCCACTTACTTAACCTCTTGGTGTCTGAATTTATTTAGCTGTAAGTAAATATAGGAGTATTTGCATACTACACAGAGGTCTTGAGAAATAATTTGTAAAACTTAGGCAATCCATCTCTATTCATGCCTAGTCCGATTCACAATTCCCTTATAGGAGTCAAGTAAAATGCTGGGACAATATTGCTTTTAATATTTATTATCTGCTCTGAAATCTTTAAATAAAACAGATTTTATCAAGGCCAAGTGTTGAATCTATAAGAGAAAGACGGAGATGTTATTCTTCTATGTCAAGGGGGCCAAAACTGAATTTTGAAGAAAAGTATAGGTAATGATGGAAAAGATATATATATATATAAAATATATATACATTTGTTTTATGATTGTTTTCATGGCAGAATTTCCTAAGACGAGATTTTTAAATAGCTACAAAAGGAAAGTAGATATGTGTCTGCATATCAGAGTGCTCTCTTGTTATCCTGAGTAACTGCAATAAGCATTTAAAAGGGATATAATGACTCATAGAGTAAGCCCATCAGCAATAGTTGCCGAGGACCACCATCGCGAGACGGAAAGCACGACACTTCAATGTGAAGCAGATGCTATTCACTTTAATATCAGAAGGCAGTTATACAGAAGACGCGAAGCGGCACGAGTGCATTCTCTGTCCATGCAACTTATGATTGGTTAACGAGTTCATTCATGCGGCGAGCACGCGGATGCTTTCAACTCATGATTGGCTCTTGCCTTGTGTGCCTCTTGTCGCACACCTGTGCTTGTTTTCCTTCTCTGGTATTCATTGTTGTTCCTTCTTTATGGCTTTCTGGTCGGCACGTTTCCTGCTTACTGCTAACAAGGCTAATAAGGCTAACAAGGCTCTTATTTCCTTATCACATTGTTCCCTGGCAACGTTATTTCAGCCTTTCATAATCATGTAGTACCGTCAAGGCTCCCACATAGTAACATGGGAGTACATGGAGAAATATTCCTTTCAAGAACAAACACCGAGGGAGGGATGATGGGTCTTTGCCAATATAATAATTCCTGTTCTAGTAGCACATATCAATCTGTGCTTTTATTGAAAAAGCGAATTAGCCAGATCAAGTCCATCCTGAACTATGTGTTGGACTACACACGAGAAAGAGTTTCTTTGCACCATTTCTGTAGAGGTCTATGCATATCACTAGAGCATCTTTTTCGTTTTGTCTGGTATGGAGCAAATTGATTCAGAGAATGTCCACTGACTATGTGCCTTCTGTAAGCTTTAGGTGTCTTACCATTGGTGTCTCAGATGCGTAGCCCTGATTCAGCAGGCATCTGGGAAAATGAAGCTCTCTCTGCCCTCTGAATCTGAAGCAAGGCAAGTAGCAAGTCATTTCGGAATAAACATATATTTTTCTCTTTTTTTATATTTTCTTTCAAACGTGCTGAAAAGATTAAGGTTAAAGGACTGTAAGATTCTATTTTGAGAAAGGTATGTAGGACCTCATTTTCAGGATGACAGCTAGAAAGCTGAGACCTCAGCAAAGTTTTCTCAAAGAGGGTAACTATAAACTCAAATAACTTCAAGGCAGAAGACTGTAATAAAGCCCAGACTCTACAGGTACAAAACTGCCCACTTTTTGGCTTCTGATCTAGCTTGAAAACAACTGGCAGGAACTTGGCAGCTTATATCTGGCAGGAAAATTTAAGTATGAGACAGAGAGCAACTCAAATAAATATTAATAATTTCTGTACAAAAGCTGTAGGCTTAACTAAAGCCTAACATAAGGAGGGGTGAATCTCTGAGTCCATCCACAGTCAGACATTAGAAATATAACTAAAGAGGCCACACATAGACTAGGACTGAGGAACTGTGACTATTGCAATTATTCAGGGGCTTATGATTTGTGGGTGCTTCTCTGTTAGGTCAGTTTAGCTGCCTTTGATATCACAGTGACTTTATTGAGAGAACAAACTTTTTTTTTTTTTTTTTTTTTTTTTTTTTTGGCAATTTCTTACATTTTTTGTCTATGGCTGCCCAATACTTAAATGTCTAAGGGAGTTGAGAGTTTGTGCTCTGCCATATGCATTATTTTTCACTTTGTTGGGTGCTAAGCAGTCCCTTGTTGCTAAGCAGGGTATGAGCACTTGATTTACTACATTCTTTTTTCTCGTACCAGATTTTAGAAATTGCAGATCCTGTTTAATCAATGTGTAAATGCGTGCTTTTGATGCATTTTTCCTAAGAGCAATATTTTGATCATTCTTAATGATACTTAATGAAGTCACCGCATGATTTCTGATTGTACCTAATTGAAGCTTGTGACTTGCATATCAATGCTATCATCTTGTGGGAAACATATCTAAGGGACGGAGGTCTTCCCAGGGGAAGCGACTACAAAGAGCTGAGCTAAAGAAGATAGTGGATACCCCCTGATCTGAAGGAATGTGATCCTGGAAAGTCCCTGAACTGCAAGCATGAGAAAGTTGGGCGAGAGAGAGCTGTAATTAAGCTTGTCAGTGAGAAAGAAGGACTTGCGCACAGGCCAATGGTGTGAATACATGCCCGTTATCCACAACCAACCAAGTGCGGTAGAAGATGCATGGACAGTAGCATGTAGCCAATCGTAGGGTACGTGTATGTGTGGCTAAAGAGCTTGCTTCTGCTTGTGTATATAAGCACGCTATTTGGGCTAAATAAACAGAGTTTTGCCTTATCGCTCATATTGAGTGTGCTGCTTTACTCCTCCGCTCCCTCTCTCCGCCTGGAGGGGTCAACCTTGGACTTAGGACTGCAAAATCATCTTACAGTTTTATGTCTATCAAATGAAACTTTACAAGGACCCAAATAAATTAGGAAATATACAGAATTGATGCATTCCTTGGAACAATGTTGCTTGGAAAAAATATATAATTTTTTCAAATTAATTGTAGAGTAAAATTCTCTGGTAGAAATCTGAAGTAGAAGAGGCACAAAAAATGAGATGATGAGAAGGCTGGTTCATTATGATGTAGTGGTGAATTGTGTGAAATGAGCTAAAACTGTCAGAGCAATTTCTTATGAGTAGGTACCCACATAAAACCATCAGAACAATTAATTCATTATAATTTTGATGAATAACTCTTTGTTTAATGCTGAAAGTAGGCTGGCAATGCACAGTCACAAAGATCAAGATAGACCCTACCCTAAACTAAAAGACATATCATGGAAATGCTTATTCTTTAAAAAGTATTCACATGCTCTAGGTATAGGTCTACCACCTAGTATATTTATAGGATGGGATTTTCAGGATCTTCCCTATTTAGTGAGTTATGTATGTGCCCTGTTTAACCAAGCCAAAAATGCTGTTACTGGTCTGAGAGGATAAAATGAAAATCATTTAAAAATTTTTGCAGGAATTCTTGCAGATTTTTGAAGTGTATGAGAGTAGTAGGACCAACTGAAAAAGGACTACATATATTTATGTTATTACTATTGTTTAACATTTGTTTCTATTGCTATTTCTGCTTTGGTGTGTGGTTATTATTTTCCTTCTAGGATCAGGCAAGATATTTATTTAATGGATATGGTTTACCTGGATTAAACAAACAGTAAGATAGGGAATATGTTTATAATAATAATTAAAAAAATAAAATCAATCAGGTAATTAATGTAATTATAAATGCTAATATGTTAGCATTAATTTTGCACATTTCTAATAGATAGACTTTACCAATAGGGTTTACAGGCTACCTGAGAGTCTGAAGAATAAATAAAATGCCCTAGGTAAAGAAAAGCACTGTAAGACTTTTTAATGAAGGTGCTGTCTACTGTATAAGACTAAGTGGTAAAAAGAGAGCAGTTAAATATATGAATACTCTTAAATCCTGTAAGTAACTTGTGACTCACAGTACAAGTCAATGGATTTGCAAAGTAAGTTGCTTATGATCTAGCCATGTGGCAAACCTCAGCATTGAAAAATGTTTCATTTATTTTATGTGTTGGTAGAATGAGTCAGAACTCAGGTTCTGAGGTGACAGAGAAAGAACTTAAGAATACGATTTTCAAGAGCCATCAAGTCAAGTTGTTGCTGCTAACTCTGTAGTCACAGCATGCTTGTGAGTCAGTTGTCCCAGTTAAAGTTCCTTTGCTTTGTGAGTCAACTTCTGTATCTTTTTTCTTTAAAAAAAGCACTAATCATGAGACTAGCCTAGGACAACCATGCCTCCATTTCTTCATACTGAATGAAGCAGAAACTGGAAGCTTACTGCAAGAAATGTCTAGATATTTCTCATTGTTGTTCAATTTTTAATGAATTTTATCTTTTTCTTGACAAGGATGAATAGAGTCAATAGGAAGAAATGAGAGAGATCAAACTATATGTTAACCTAAAGACAGAAAAAATGTTTTAAAATAACATGAAAATGCAGAAGTAGAATGCACTTTCTAGCCCATCCAACTCCATCTCTGCCACAATAGGCACAATGGCATACAACCAATATCAAAAATTTTGAGCAATCTTTTAAAAAGTAGTTACTATTTTTCCCCTACCGTTATTATAGAAATAGTTTTCTATAATGCTTTCTAGATCCCAGTGGATAAAAGTCTATTAATGGACAAAATATAATTTATTCCTTGTCATTTATGCCCATTTATTCTGTTAGAAATAGCTTAAGCTTAAGTAGATGTTTTTCCTTAAGTAGATGTTCCTTCCTCTCTCTGGAAGTCATACAAACAGCAATCAAAGTTTGTATCAGCTTTAATTTTGCTTGTTTCAACTAAAGAAATTCCTACAGTCTATTCTTGCAAGATGGATGCTTTCTTTTTCTGATGATTCTAGTAATCATCCAAGCTTGCTGGAGATATAGGATCAAGCGACATTTAAATTGATGACACACTTTGAACAGTAACATTTGAATGGTGTTTTATTTAAGCTCTGAGGATTTAGGATTTCTATTTGAGTACATGCAAAAAAAAAAAAATACTGATGGACCCAGGTGTGTTATTTCAAATTCACAGAGTGCAGTTGAGAATATGAGTAGTTGTAGGCATTGCCCCTGTCCTGCCAAAGCATGTTTTCCCATCTGTAACGTTAGTTCTAAAACATTAATGCATCCTACCTCCACACTCACTATTATAGTCAAAATGAGAAAAGCAGTTAAAGACTGGGTTCCCGTTATCACTATAATTCCAAAAAATTTCAAATTACTGCCTAATCAGTTCACTTCTTGTCTCAGATGATTGTCAAACTCCTAAGCAAGCTATTACTCTTCCTTACAATACTAATATTGCTTTCCAGATATACAACATCAGCAAAAGCCTTGGATGATGTGAATCATTTGTTCTAAAACATGCATGGGCAGAATGTGAATAGAAGACTAAGGTGTTTTTGTGCTGCCCATCAGCAAATCAAATGATGTCCCCAAAAGGGAATGAGTGAAAAACAGAAGGAAATACATTATCTACATCACAGTCCAATCTACATTTTCTCTGTGAATCCATCAGCCAAAGTTTGGAGTGCTTTTAGATGGGAAAACAAGAATTAACAAAGAGAATAGAGAGACTGCCCATAAGCCTGGTAGTCTTTCCACCTTCTCTTTTGATTTTAGCAGGTATCACACTTAAATGAATGAGCCCTGAGTTATAGAAGTGCAAATTTAAAACTTCTGACAGTTAAAGAATAGTATCTTTGAGTGGCAAAGTTGAAGGTGGTCTCTGGAAGCAGTTATCCAGTTTGGCCTAGCAGGTTATTTTCTAGTCCATCACAATCTACTCTTCTTGTTCTCTGATGACCAAGTCCAATCCGTCCACAATTCACCTGCATCCTGTTCCCATCCCTAGTTTGTCTATCTCTTAAGAAAGAGGAATATCAGGTGCTATATTAAACTTCTTGAATTGAAATATGACTAGTAATTTTCAAACTTGCATTTTCAATTATGGATTTCCATACAATAAATGTCTTTATAAACTTTAATGCTAAGCATTTGCAATTAAAGACAAACACTGCAATTGGGAAGGGGACTCAACAAGACTTGCACTTGAGTTGTGCTTATTTCCCTGTCAAATAAGCTGCAGTTATAAAACTGCCAAAGTTGTTTGTTTTGAGGAGGGATAGGGAGAAGGAGAAGGAAGAAAGAGGGAGAGGCAGAGAAAAGGTTTTTAATTTTCTACCACTTTTTATTTTATTAATCTGTCTACTACTGGGGAACCTTATCACCTGCACATTTTATCAAATAAATTTGTTTTAATTTGTTTTGAGCAAATGAAACATATATTAGAAGAAAATCTATACTATTTGTGAAGTACGGAAAGGAAAATATGTTGAGGATGAAGTCCTTCACTCTATACTCTATCCCAGTCTGGGATATGTGATACGAGGCACTAGGCAAATGCTTCAGTCTTCATGTTCATTAACTAATGAGTGTCTTTGAAAGACAGGAGTACAGATTGTGCCAAATATACGCTGGGTTTTTAATGAAGACAAATGTCCACTTGGAGCTGAGTTCAGTCAGTGGAAATCATTTTATTCTGGAACATTTATAACCATCTAATTAGAGTGATATTTGGTCAGTCTTGTTAGATATGGATTCAAACCAGGGACTAAGGTAAAAGTCCAATAAAACCTCTCTTCTAAAGCTGATAGTTATTTTTAATTGTACTCTTTTAGCATCACTGGTTTTTGCGGGAAATAGATGTTAAACATCTGGCATCCCTAATTACGTTGGGGCATGCTAAAGACTGTTTTCAGTCACCTACGTTATACTTTGATGAAAAAGAGTGGTGGAGATTTGGAGACATATTATGGGACTCGGTGATCGAGGGAGATAAAACAGCGCAGAAGTTGTCAAAATCTTGGTGGGAGGTGATTAGCTGCCTGAAGAAATATAAATTGGAGAAAGATTTGGCAGCAGTAGTATCCCAGAGATTAGGCGATACACCTCCCCTGCATACCGGAGCTGAGACAGACGGTCTTTTTGCTCCGGGCGTGGACTACACCCCCCGGCCACTCTCTGGACGTACGATCCTAGTTAGCAGAGGGGCCCCGTCCGGGGGTCTGGATGCGGCATTGCAGGTGATGAACACAGAGTCGGAGGAGCCGGAGGAGAAGCTGGACTTGGAACCATCTGTTGAGAAGCGCCCTCTGCCTACGGTGCCGCCATTACGTGATGAGACAGAGAAGTTGGAACTGAGGGAGAAAGAGGGTGGAAAATCGTCTCTGGTGGTGGAGGGTGGTAAATCCTCTCCGGTGGTGGTAAAAGTGCGTCAGCAGTGCTGTCTGGTCGATTGGAGAGGGATCACAGGGGAGGCGGCGCGGCAGGGAGATTTCGAGATGGCTCAAGAGATAGGCGCGCTAGCCTTCCCTGTGGTATATGACACTGATGACCTGCAACTGCGTCAATAGAGGATATGTTAGAAAGGATGTCCCGAGTGCCATTGGGCCCCCAGGCTGTGCTTGTAGAAACCATTCGGGAATTGGGGAAGGAATTAAAGGAAGCCGAAATGCAGGCCTTTGCAGCCTTGGCCCCATCGATCTGAAAGTGCTA
>VWPW01024771.1:0-18787 GCA_013389825.1 Crypturellus undulatus | reverse complement strand
CCGTCCCCTAGATATGTTCCTACATTCTTTGGCTTTTGAGCATTGTGGGTCTCTTCCATCATTTTGTGCACTACTTTGGGATTCCATCCCAAACTGTTTCCAATATGATTTTCTTTAAACACAATGGACTCAGTAATAAAGTTGTCCAGATCTCTCATATTGCTACTTTTATCTTGTTTGGTATAGGTTAACACTTTCAATGAAAGGTTTCAGATAACGTACTCTTGTTAGCTTAGTTAAGAATTAGGTCTATTTTTTTCCATTCAAATCAAATACTGTAAGCAGGGAATTTTGTTTTATTGTTGAGTACTTGAGAACAATTTAGTATTTCACATTTTAGAATTAGATCTTTAACTGGTGCAAATCATTGGGATTTCCTTGACCTCAGAATACATCAGCTGAGAATCTGACCTGTTGTTTTCAAGTCTCTGAACAGTTGCATAGTGTCCCCAAGGAAACATTTTTTTTGCCTTTTTGTTCATAACAATTTGTCATTGCATTAAAACACTGTAATCTGAAGTGGCCAAAAATGTTTGGTGGATTGTCCCCAAAGAGCATTATTTGGGCAGCAATGAAAAGGCATGTCTAGGTTCCTCTGCTCACCAGTCTGTCTGACCAAGCCCAAATAATTTGATATTAAAACTGTTTTATGGGTGTTTGGATATGGGAATTTCAGGAGGAGGAATACCTTTTGGTTTTTATGAACCAAAAATGTCAGTAGCCCAACACACAACCATATGAATTTTGACATACAAAGTTGTGTGTGTGTTTGCTCTAACCATACTGTTAATAACAGTGAGCAGAAGAGAGAAACATTAGAGCAAATAGCATCAGTTAAAAAGGAGCTGGAATTTTTAGCCTGCTCAACCAAAGGAAAGAAGGAGCAAACTCATCTCAGCAATGTTTAGTAATATGCAGTTTAGGTATCTAACCCAAGGTAGTTGTGGAATGTTCCTCCTCTTGAGAAGAGTGGAAGATGACTGACAGTCTTAGAGAATATTTCATAATAACTCCAAGATGGAAATCTAAGGCTGGATTGCTAAATTTTATTTTAGACCTCCTTTTTCTGTACTTCAGCTATTTATTTTGGTGCCATCTTTTAGGTCACCTGTCTTAGTCCTGATTGGAGATTCAGATCTTTTGGTGGCAGAAGCACTTAGCAGATATCTCTTAGAGTTGCCAGGTCTAGCCAGTAACGTAGTGTAGAATCATTCTGTCTGTTGTTTAGGTGAATGACTTAAAAAAGAATTATAAGATCATAGTATCCTGTCAACATAGGGCTAGGAAACTTCCAGAGACAGTAAAATAAATCTAAAAGCATACTATGGCTCTGAGATAGTGTCCTAACTCTGTATAGAGGTGATCTTGAATAGGTAACTTTTATCCTCTGCCCAAGAGCACAGTTGTCATCATAACGTTTTCAAAGAGAAAATGAAAATGATGTTCTAGGGGCTACATCAAATTAACTTTTACATCTGCTACATTCAAGGCAATGTATTTCAGAACTGCAATTGAAATATTAAATGTGGGAAACTCCAGCAGAATGCCATAATCGTCCTTTTATAGAGATCAGTGACAGCTGTATAGACATTTATTGAAAGATATTTTTGAGGTTACATTAAACATTCAAAATGGAGTAATTTATTATTCTGATGAGGCGCTCATGTAAGAATAAACAATAAAAAAAATATGGTTCAGAGTTCGATAAGCATCTCAAAGTTTAGATGTTTCATTAACTTCAATTCTTCAGCATTCCCTTTCTGGCTTCTCTTTTATCCTTACCTGAACTGAAAATCTTTACAGCAGCCTCTATAAGTTGCTTTCACCCTACATTCTTTCCAGGCTCTTGCACAGCTGGGCTATTCTTAGAGAAAATAATTCATTTTCTGTAAGAACTAGTGACTGTTATTCTTGCCTTTTTTTTTTTCATTATTTGAGCTTTGAAATTTTGTTTTGAAATTTTACTTTTAAATTTGTCTTTCCTCACATTAAGATCACAATAGAGCAGAACTTGAAGAGTTGCATTAATGAACACACACATTAATGAATGTTAATTGCAGTTTTACATTCACCACAGGTAGAGACCAATTACGGTCAATTTCTTGTCAGCTATTCATGAGTAAAAGCTGACAGAACCACTGGAATTTACAAAGATAACTATAAAAACACAGGCAAAAGTTAGTCGAACATCAGGGCTGTGTTCTGACTAGATTAGCTATCCCAACCACTGGGACCCCAAGATATCTTCTTTAGCTCGTCAGGTGACATTGACATTAATAAATGCAAAACTAGGGAGATTGCAGAAGATCACTGTCAAGCTGGAAAGGAAAATGTATCTGGTAGATCTCATCATTCCCTTGCTTAACCTCATAGTACTTAATTCTTGGAATTCTTGGAAGTTGCCTTCCAATATAATACCAAGAATGGGATTGTTGTCGTTTGTCACTGTTATTTTTGCACCTTAAAGTAACATCATGAAAAGACAAGATTCCATCCTTTTTAGTAATATATTTGCTTAGAGTATTTATGAAGTGAACACCTCATGAATGTTTAGAAATAGACAAAAATGTACCATGCAATGAAAATTTAAGTTTTTGTCATCGTTGTGTGTCCCATCCTATCCTGTTCCTACTCCGCTAGAAGCCTTTGCAATGGAATGGCATGTCACTCTATTACCTGGCACTATTGCTTTCATGTGTTTTTTTTTTATTGGGAGGTTATCTTTACTATATTAAAATGTTCAGGGAAAGCAAGATTAGGAAGAGATAGATTTAAATAGGATTGGATTATGCTGTGGAACTTAGGGAGAAAGAGAAAATAAAAAGCACTGGCAAAAAATCCTCACTTAAAGAATTACCATTAAAGTGTTCTTTTTCTTTTACCCTATACTGTTTATAATATTGTCTTTTTCCCTAAAATTATTGCTGCTGGTTTTGACTTTTTTTTTGAATTTATATTTATGTTCTAGCACTGCAGCAGTTCATTACACACAAAAAGTGTAATTTGTTATATAGGTAGTCATGCCAAAAAGTCACAGAAGGTTCAAAATGATTTTTATCAACTCTCAGTGTATGTTTGAGGCAGAACAGATTGTTGTAATATTCATGCTCACAGGCATGGTGTCTTCATAAACAGTGAATCTTCAATGCTTTTGTCCGCATGTTTATATGGTTTCTATTGTGCTTACTTTCTACTGTTTTAAATATTGAATGCTCACTAGACAGTAACATTTTATTGCTGCTTTCTTTAATAATCATGACCACAAATATCATTTTCTCTGTACAGCAATGCTCTTGTAATCATTATGTGATGTTCTCCATATTTTAGAAATTCTCAACCAGATACCCGTTTGGGCATGACCAACTAATTTTAGAGCTAATATGCATGCACTGCACTCTATGGTAAAAATGTACGTGTAAAGATCTCTGTCAGCAGGTAGAATCCAGAGATAAAATATTTAGCATTTGTGATCACAACTGAGAGTCTTTTAAAAAGGCATTCATTGATGGGGCTGTACTGGGTATGCAGGAGTGAGGTTCACAGTTAGAAGACTTGATCGTGATTATCTAATGTAACCCTAGGATTTGATGTCCAATGTTAAGTCATGCCAGTCTATGTTGATGGTTCATTTTCAGGATCGTGTAGGTACTATCCAGGCCGTTTTGTTGTTCATGCTCATGGAAGAACATATACTAGTATCTGTTTCTCTGGCGTATAGTTAGTTGCTATTTAAAATGCCTTAAAAGTCTAGAACCCAAGGAGTCAGTGGATGGCTTACTTGAAGGGTGGGTTGTGTAAATCATTATACTCCCTAGGAAAGCTTTTCACTATCTCTGCGAGAGTCTTCTCATACTAAGGAGTGACAAGAGCAAACTGCTACAGTCCTCTGCAAGTGGCAACCTTCAAGAAGGTAGAGTAGTTAAAACAACCAAACCCTCTTGGTTCGTTACAGACGTAATGGAGGAGGCCAGTTGTAGGTCACTCTGTACACCTCTCCTGGTCCTACAGACCTCATGATCACACTTCCCAAGTCAGCTTGAGTGTAATATCATCACCATGATTGTCTGACCCCTTTCCATCTCCCAGAGAAAATGGTAAGATAATGAGTTACCTATGTATCCATCACTAGGTCTGAAGACCTTTTGATGGGGCTTCAGAAGGACTGGAGGAGATGAAATGCCTCCGGAGCTGGCATACTATCTTACTCTTAGCGACCTTCCCAGAAATTGGAGGTTAAAGTCTCGGAGGTAACTGGTGAGGTCATTAAACCCCAGTGACAGATTTTTGAGCAGTGGCCAGACCCCAGGATGGTATTTAACAGGAGCTGCTTGGTCTTCCAAGGCGTGCGGCTGTGAGCATGGCTGTGGGCAGCAGCCCCTGCCCCTTTCCCTAGGGCTGCTCCAGCTCTGCACCGAGCCTGCTCCCACCACCTGCACTCCAAAGAGGGACTTGGAAACTCCACACTCAAGGAAACAGTAGGTTCCAGAATTGATAACAAAAGGGCTGCTATGTTGGGTCGGGAGGATCCAACTTTAATACATTAGTTGAAGTAATCCACTACAGTTTCGTCATTGAAGTTTTCTTCTGTTCAGCTAATAGAGATTCATGGGTCTGCTGCAGTAAATCAAGGGAGTGATTCCACACTGATGGCCGCAGACCTGTTTTTATGCAGCCACAGGTAGCCCAGTGTGCTGTGAGGAGCAAGTAGTGCATACATCTTCACTGTGGCCAAGCCACGGGGCCGTAGCAGTTCCTCACCGCATACCTGGTGACTATTCTTGTGCTCTGCCAGTGATGGCTACGTACCCAATCTGTCTTTGTGCCTGCAACAAGTTAGTCAAGCTTTAGCTCAGGCACTTCTACTTGTACGGAAGTGCTCTATCATACTTGCTTGGGAGACAAAGGGTATTTTTGGAAGATCCATATGAATCTCTATCTTTCCCAGACATCATCCCCTAAAACTCAAAAATTACTTCTATTCTTGGCAAAACTCTTCTATGATTTTTTTTTGATGTGTGTCTTTATCTCCACATTGACAGTTATTGATAAGGCAGTTAGGTACAAGCTTTTCAGAGCTGTATTTTCTATACTAAAAAAGAAAGTTACCTTTCGTTTAAAGCTCTTTCTTTTCACTGGTCTAATTCCAGTAACTTTAGCAAAATTTACTTCTGAATCTGACCTTTTTATTTCTTTTGATTCCTCCTTGCCCTATTTTATTATGATATCCCAGGCATAGCTCACAATAAAGAGACAGTATGGGTTAGATTCAACTTTTCCTTTGAACTAGATCCACACAGTCTAAGGGCATTTATTTTATTTTTGCCTTGGTTTCCCCAAATGTAAAATATAGTTATGGCTGAAAATCAGTATACAGCAGTTAAATATTATTCTTGGTCAAGCAATATATCAAAATTTGGTCTCCAATTTTAGAAGGAGGAGACGCTCTCAGTCTTTACTTTGGGTTCAGTCCCTTTTATAAGTCAGACTATCAGCATCAATTTGACATTGCTTTTGCAGTTAATGCTTACAGTCACCCCCTAGCAAACAATCTTGCTTTTCAGATACCTTAACCCTCCTGCAAACAAACAAATCATGGAAATTAAATAGTAATAAAACTGTTGTTAGCTTTGTACAATAAATTTTATCTCGTATTTAAAGGGCAATTATTTCCGGAAGCTTGGCAATTGTAGCTGTACAAATGATGAAATTGATTCCAGTCACAGCCCATCTTTCTTTGGAAAGGAAATACCAGTAGTGCTTGAAAAATGGATTATTAAGAACCTTGGTTCACTCAAGGTGGCTCATATGTTGTATTTGCTAACACAGCATCTTGCTGGAAGAAAATAAGGGGAGCTTTTTCCTGGCCGAGATTATTTTCTGAACAAATCTTTGGAGCAGGAAATAAAAAACAGCTAATGGTTTGTGGGCCATGTGGAATTAGTTTAAGCAAAGCCGAACCCTGATCCTTCTGACCGCCTCCTCTTTCCTGTGCTATTTTGTCTATGCCTGCTTCAGAATATGTCAACAAATTTCTTTTAGCTCAGGAGGTGCAGGGAGGGCTGGAAATAATGATTCTGTCTCTTTCTCTTTTCTTTCTCTCTCTTTTATATATATATATTTTTAGAGAATGATTTAAAACAGATGTATTTTCATAAAAAGGTACAAGTTTGTCTTGTAAAATATTTGTAAAGAAAGATAGCCTCAGAACCTCTTAAAGTAATCCCTGTTGAGTTCCAGAGATGTCACAAAGGGTACTGTTTTTGTTACATGGATTTAATTTAATTTAATTATAAATCAAGGTAGCTTACAGGAACAGCAGATGTATGAATCTAAACTGAAGAGATGAAAATTACGTGTACTACAAAGCAAAAGCAATCTGTGATTTTTGTATGCCTTACCATTGCTCTCTACTAATATATTAAAAACGAAAACGTTTTTGTGCTTGCCTAGTACTGGAAGTATGTGCTTTTCCTGAGTGGAAGAACCAGACTCTCTTTCTCAATGATTTTGTACTTATATGAATACTGAAATACTAAATACTGAATGCTTAAATGAAACACATTGGATGTATTCAGTACCACCTAAGAAGCTGTATACTGTAGGATGATAATGCTATCATTGCCAAAGCCTCAAGAGTGAAATAAATATTAAGAAATAACTTCTAAAGTGACTCAGTGATTCTCTACAACATTGGATATAGTAGGCTGTGGTTAAGGTCTTCTAGAGAAACGTTTTTTGGAGATATAAATAATTATTAATCTTAGTGGAGAACATAAACTCTTTTATGTTCCCTGAGAAACTGTGAATTTATCTCTGAAGCTCTTAATTTTTAAAATTACACTGAGTTTTGGTGGAAATAGTTTTTCTCTCCTTTTCCTCTGTCAATTGTATATTTATAACCAATCTGACTTTTCTACCACCTAAATACTTTTAAAATCTTCAGAAGGAATCTTGACAATACTGTTGCAGAACCAATATCGCTGGAATACCTTGTGATGATTAAATGGTACTTTCCTCACCCAAGCTGGTTTATAAAGAAAGCAAAAGCGACAATGAATTTGTGAACAGATATCCTGTCAGATAATAAAGTAATAATAAACATCAGGACAAAAAAAGAGGACTGAAGGGCAACATAAGCCACTTTTTTAGGTCAATTACAGAGACTATTGAAGCCTGTCATTCTAATAGCAAAACATTAAACATTTTTGTTTTTTATCAAATGGTTTGTTGCGCTTTGTTAATCTTGGATTATTTTTCTTTCTGTTTCTAATTTTGACAAAGCAGCAACCAAATTCAAGCTAGGCAGGATAACATGGCACCAGTCCATTGGAAATGTTGAGTATAAACTTCTGATTTGCATGTAATCTGAGGAAAACGGAGTGAAATTGTCATTTTTGTCTGTGGGGATGTCTGATCTGAGAGCACTGTTGGCTCTGTGTGTTTTTGATGCTATGGGCTGACTGAGCCCATAGCTTTGAGGAAAAGGGACCGGGCCCAGGAAGGACTGGTCCGTGCATGGTGTAGGTGTCCCTGATCAGGGTTGGCTGGTTAGTTCGGTTGGTTTCCGCTGTTCCTCTGACGGCCGCTTCTTCCAGGAAGCTGAGTCAACTGGAGCTGGCAGAAAGGAGGAGAAAATGTAGCAAATCCATCAAAGACCCCTGAAAAGATCTAAATGAGGGTTATTCCTGTTTCTGAAAAGCACTTCTGTAAATTGAACACAGTGTCCTGATATTTAACAAAAATGAAATGATGGCTAGACACTCACTTGGCCCTAACTTGATGGCCTTCTGGCTAACAGTCCAATGGCACAGGGAAACATTGGTAAATAAGGAGATAGTGAAAGGTCTTTGTATGATTCCACCTATCCTGCATCTCCAGGTCCTTGTGTGGCTGGTGTTTAAGAGCTCAGAGAGCGACAGGCTGTACCAGGCATAGTGTAATGAAGCTGGAGCTGTGGCTCATGTGCCTCTGGTGTTTCCTGCACCATGAATATTGATGAGGAGAAGAGGAGAGGGTGAGAGAGAGGACGTGCTCACTGGCCCACGTGAACAGGAGAATAGGATGATTATAGAGGGCATGACTGTATCTGACAACTTAAAGACATATTTAGCAGCTTGTCTGCAGCTGGGCGATGCACGCGGGCTTGCCTGGGGTGAATGCCACCTCCTGTGCCGTGGGTGCGTGAGGAGTGGCCGCTGCCACGTGGCTAGTGGCTGGTAGAGTATCAGAGGCACAGAACGGTCCTTTGTGCATCAGGGATGCCTTAAACCACACGTAAAATAATGTGATAAAATGGATGTGATACGAACAGCTAAATGCGATTCTGTCCTAAACTCAATGGTTAATAATCCAGGTCAAGCAGAAGAGCAGAAGACCTTGGTATCGCGCTGAGATGACGTCAGTTGGCATGTCCTATTTCATCCTAACCTTGGGCCCACCAGAGTAAGGGAGGTGGAAATTGCAAGCAGAGACACAGCAAGCAAAGGGCATCTTGCCCATAGGAGCTGAAGCCGTTCTGGTTTCTTACTCCCAGCGCTTCCAGGGGTGCATTTATCTTCTTGGTTCCTACCTCTGCTCGAGAAAGGGCATCCTGAAAAATGGCTCTCCTTGGATCTTTTGACTGATCAGCTGAGAGCGTGCACAACGCACGCACTTGGCACCTTCAATGTGGTTATAAACCGGGGAGCTGAATTCTGGAAATACGTATTTAGAAACTAATGTAGTGACAAATAATGTTGTGTGGTGCTACATCTATGTGCTAGGCTATATTTATTTTCAATATATACTGTTTCAAGGACAAGAAAAATAATTTCTAAGTACCAGTTCTTATTAACGACTTTTAGATACATCTATAACATTCAACGATAGATACATAACTATACATTTGCTGTGATCATTTTTTTAAATGCAATTGCTCCTATTTTTTTCTTCAGGACAGTGAGAAAAAAGGATTTATGAACAAACTTTATGCCATCCAGGAGGTGTGTATCAGTGTCCAGAATGTCCTTGATGAAGTGGCTTCTTTTGGAGAAAGGATAAAGAAGTAAGTGCTGACACACTGGTGCTGCTTAGCTCTCTGATACTGCTCATATGTTTTCCAAGCTGAGGTGCAAAGTGTTAGACGACTAATTTTTTGGCAAGGGACTCCAATTTTGGATGATTCATTGCTAAAACTCGTCATTATTAAATTTCCTTATGCAGACTCTGAGTTTTGTGAAAATCCTGTGATATTAATTTTTGAATTTAGAAATATAGTATCTGAGAAAGAAAAGTCAGAACTGAGGCTTTGAAGTAAAAAAGACAACAAACTTGTGAGACATAACTGTAATTGTTTAAAAGTAATGATAAAAATGACAAGTTTCGGTAAAGGAAATAAGCAGGGGTTTCAGATTTTAAGGGTATATGTGGGTTCTGGTACCATAAACATTTTATTTAGGTAAGTTAACAAAGCATTCCCTCATAGATTATATATAACGCTTACTACATAGTATAAAAAAAGAGAAAAACCTTAAGCAAGAGAGGCTATGAGCTTTACAGAATATATGAGGAGGATCTGTGAGGCCTCGTACAGGAAGTTAGGTATATTTTTGGAATGGTCAGTGATTTACAGTTTATCATTTGAGATCAGAAAGGTTTCAGACAGAGTCTGTCATCTGGGAAGCAGGGACAGGATTTACTTGGCTTTCTGCCACCCGAAGGTGATCACAAAGCCTCTCGAGATAAGAGAAGCCGGGAGCAGTGAATCCGCAGCCTCCTTTCCTCTGCGGCAGAAAGGGAGGGCGAGAAGGTGACCTGGGAGCCGTGCTGAGCGAGAAGGGCTTCACAAGGGCCTTTGCTGGAAAGTTGCTTTGGAGGCACTCAGCGTATCTTAAAGGGAAGTTAAAGCAGCGTGTTCCCTCTTGCTTCAGCTGTTATTTATAAATGTAAGGCAGCTCTCTTTTCCACTGCCCGGTGCTACGTACAGCAAGTTGGTGTTCTGTATTTATGGGTTTGCAGGCTGTGCTAACGGTGTGGCCCCAAAATAAGTATTTCCTTTTGGAAGTGAATTTTAAAAAATTAATACATTAATGTGTGTCAACTTACAGAAAATATGAGTGTAATCTTTCAACCCTTTTTGATTGTTTTTTGTTTTCAATCTATCAGCAGTGGAAAGCAGATCAGTATCAGGGTAAAGGGAAAGTTGCCATTTATGCATTTAAGGGCAAAAACCCTAACAGGAAAATGTTCCCATGGGGATGCTTCCAAACAGACATTATCAATGGCAGCAGAGGCAGCCATAGCATGTTATAGTGCACAAGCCTTCCAAACAAGCAAGATGTTGGTGCTCCCTGTGCACCAAACCTTTTATCAACAGGCTGTTCATGGAAGTCATCCTGATGATTAAGCTCCCTTAATTGTGCCTTTTGACAGTAGAATTTGTTCTATTATGTGCAAGTTAAGAGTGATACAATTTTGAAACAAAGTGCAATTTGAGTCTTCCTCTAAATCTCTGTAATTTGTTCCTGAGACTATAATGGGAAACCTGTAGCGAGTGCTATGCTAACAGTGCACAGAAGGAGGGTTGCTGAGCGAGGAGCCAGTGTTCCCACACATGGCGTGTCTGTGAGCCATTGCACAGAGCAGAGTCGCAGGAACACGAGCAGACCCTCAACCTTCTGTTCAGCCCAAATGCATGCAGAAGAAGGGAAAAGAGCAGGTGTCCCCTGAGGAGAAAGGGAGTGATCCTACACCAAGTGACACTAACATAATGTTCGCTCTGGAGGCATGTCAAAATTGCCAGGGAGGGGAAAAAAAGACAAATAAATACAAGAAGCCAGATATCGTTATGAAAAATACAGCTAGCAATTCAGATAATTTCAATTATTCACCCAGAGAAGCCAAAATAGTTTAGCCAGTGTGATTACATACACAGTAACTGGTAAGACCATTAAAGATATCAACAGGCCCTCTAGAACCAAACCCACATTTTCCTTCTGGATAGATGTTATGTGTCACCTCTAGCATGGTAGTGCCTTTATGGAATAACCCCATTTAGCCAAGCTGCCTTTCACCAGAGTTATCATGGGATTACAGAAACTGGCCTTCTGTCCTCCTCCTCTTTCCTGCATGCAGAGGTTGGAGAACCACAGTGCAGAAGCTTCAGGGCACGTTAGCTTGCACTTCCTCCTTTACACACACCTCAACCTTTGCAAAAGGAGGTCGTCAGCAGATTTTTAGCACACTACAGTTTGGAACCCTTATTAGAATCACAGAATTGCAGACTATTAGCAATGTTTTAGCACCACTTTCTTGGTGGGGAATGCAAACCCCAAAGGAAAGTCTCTGTTCTGCCCTTTGCTGCTTGCTGTCTGCTGCAGAAAGAGCAGGGAGGATATCAAACAGAAACACTCAGAAGAGCTTTTCTAACCACAACGTCCTACCTCTACCTGCCTGAGGGAAGAATGGTTTGAAGGCAGAGATCTGGGTTGCCTGTGCAAATAAATTTGGAGAGAAGGGAAGTGTATATGTTTTGGCTGCCACTGAAATCATGGGGAGGCAGTGAAACACCCGAGATGCCAAGTGGTGCTTCCTACGGTGGATCTGCACAGCTGGGCCAGGGAGAGGTGCCAGGCAGCGTGCGAGCGGGTGAAGCGAAGGCCTGTTACCATTCTCCCCCGGGAATGCATTCAAGCCCAAGTTCTCATGGGTATTCAGCAGCCCTGCATTCATGCATGATCTCAGTTGGCTCACCCCGGTAAAGTCTGGCATTTGCACCCTTTGCAGAGCTGCAACTACTTGCCCCATATTTTCATTTTATTGGTCCTTTGTTGGAACTTTTATTGATTCTTTTGTGTGATCGGTGTCCTGACTTATATTAATTTTTCACATAGTACCTTCAACTGGACTGTCCCGTTCTTAAGCTGGCTGGCAATTGTTGCCTTCTCCGTGTTCACAATCATCCTGTATTTCATTCCACTGAGATACATTGTCCTTGTCTGGGGTAAGTAAAGTCTTTTTTAACAGTCTGTGCCACTTAGGAAAAAAATGTTTTTTAACGGATGAGTTATATTGTCAGTAGTTTGCTGTATTTATGGTCATGAAGCTCCGCTATGATGGAAACAGACAGGTTAGTTAAAAATCGCAACTGTGTTAAGATTTAAGCCCATCTCTAAAATGCATTTTTCTCAGCTGGCATTCTAGACTTCATCATACTATAAACATGGAGCCATGAGGATTCTTCATATATCAAAATGTGGCTTTGTCTAGATATTACTCTGATTTATTCTCACCACTTATACACAAACAGAAGCATTTCAATCTATATAGTGTATTTAGGGCAATATGCCTTTTTTACTGCACTACTTTATCTTTTGAAAGTGTATGTAAACATAACAGCAAGAAACCTGTTTAAAGGGTCACCTTTAGACTGACAGAAAGGTATATGTGGTATTTGGTCAGTTGATAACAAGCAGAAACTGGGGGAGCTGGGGTAGGCAGTGGTGGAGTGGTGTTTGCATTGTGACTGAGCTAAGTTCTTAACAGTTATATTTATTCCTTACAGTGATTTTAAACAGCTACTGTTAGCACATCTATTGTAAATAATGCTCTAAGTTTTCATTTGTTCATTTTTAATACAGTTCTGCATCACTAGCAGCCGTACTCTTATTTAGCAGTGTAAACCTGCAAAGAGAACTCTCAGTTAAATCTGTGGCTACATTTTCTTTCTGAAGACAAGAATAACAGTCTTTTCTTTGAAAAACCTTTGAGTGTGAGAGATGACCTAAATTCATTGAACTGACACTGGACAATATGTTTTTTAGATATAACTCAGTATTAGTAATACTCTTGCAGAGTCTTTGCAAATAAATGTAACACAATATACAAAATGGGGAAAGAATAAGGAGAATTTGGCCAAAAGGGGAAATCAGTAGAACTAAAGAAGCAGATGTATGGGCTTACTGTCTTTTCTTGTCTCATTTATTTGCCACATACTTGTTATCCCTAGGGTGTAACATAGCCCCTTAGATTGTTACCAAAATTGCATTCTTCTTTGCATACACAACATCGTAGGCCTTTTGTTTTACTGAACATACTTGGTCTGTGTCCTTTTTCTGGTATTTTTGCACAGAATTGGCATCTTGGACACTTGGCTTCATATATGTTGCTTTCATGGAAGAACTTGAGCTTTTAATGCCTTTCCAAGACCCTCAAAACTGTAGAATCAGCACTGTTGGTTGACAGGTTATATTAAAAGACACTCAGCCCTTCAATACCCTGGGATGTATTAGACTTTCCCAAAAAAGAATACATTCGGGTCTCTGTTTCAGGTAGGGCAGAGCCTGAACTCCTGGACTCCTAAACTCTAGTCCACACCTCTTAGATCACTATTTTTGATGCATCTTGCACATGCCTATGCCCATATGCTCTTTCATGTGCTTTTTTGTTGTTGATTTTTGTTTTTCACCTAGCTACATAGCTAGTTATTGATATGACTTTAAGTGCCTTTGTTCATAAGAGGATCCGTCTGCACGTTTTTATCCTGCACTTCAGTTTAGGTGACTTCATGCTCATTTGCTCTATAGGGATCCATTCTTTAGATACCTGTTCCACCTTCCGTGTTGTGTTGTGAGGCAGGACACATAACAGCATAGGTGAGGATCCAACATCAGTAGAATCCAAACCTCCTTAAGGGATGAAATGCATGAATGCAGAGCACTCCAATGCTATGTGTTGGTTTGAGCCACTCTCCCTTCAGCCTAGGAAACTGCCCTGAAAATGTAGTGTTCCAAACACAGGCATACAGGTGTTTTCTCCATTATTTTACATGACTAGCCTCTCTGGTGTATATTCATTTCTTCATTCTGTTCATGTATCCTGTATTTGAAAGCAAATGATCTCTGTTGTTTGACTTTCATCCATCGGAAACTTTGAGCTGTTCTCTAGCTGTGTCTGCCCATTTAGCTCTTTGGGAAGGCAGATTTTTTTTAAGAAAATTCCTGTGTGCTATGACTGGGCTTATATATAGCTACCTGTCTTCTGTACATCCATGGGGACGGCCTCTTTCAGTCTGCTTTTGCAGCACTCTTGGTTCTTTCCCTTCCAACCCTGTTTCTCCCTTGGTAGACTATTGGCCCTTGAGCTGCATTGGTCACAGTGGATTAGGAAGCACCTCTGCACTCATATCTCATTTGCAGTGATGTAGAGTCGTGGTAGCTTCTACAGCTATATGTGGAAAGCAGTATGGAGAAAACAGTTTTAATCAGAAAAACGTCAAGCTTTTAGAAAAGACTTAAGTCCCTCATCATCGTTTACTTCCTCTGTAGTCTGTCATCAGTTTTGTTGCTCTCTTTTCTTGAGCCCTGACCTGGATTTATTCATGCATTTATTTTCCATGTCATAACTGGTTCCCTTTACAAGGATAAGGTTGAGACCAATCAATTCTTCTTCAGTTCATCAATGGTTGGTGTGGTGGCCACATTCCATAAACAGAGTGGTAGATATTGTGTTTCTTAATAACTCAATGATATAAAGAATCTTCTTGAACAAGGTTATTTGACTCTTATATGTTGTTTCTTGATACTCACAGTTTTTATCATTGGATAAAAGGTTCGTAGCCACCTCCTACCCTCACAGAACAGCCAAGATTGGAGATGTTATCAAGATTTCATGTCCTTTCTACAACTTTGTGAAAGGCCTAGACACCAAAGACATTTCCAAATGTTATGCCAGCTTTCTCCTGTTCCTGTGAGAATCTGAGTGATTTGTATCATTCCTGGTCCTGCCTTAGGCTTATGTTCCCATAGTACACACGCTAGGTTTTGTGTGATGAATCTGAGCAGGTGTGTAATGAAACGAAAACAAATATAATTCAAAAATTCCATTTTAGCTTAATTCGGAGGGGATGGTGGGTTTTTTTGACCTTTTTAAATGCTTTCAATTAGAACTATAAGACTATCAGGTCTAAAGAAGGCATCTTAGGCCTTCTCTTCTTGGATCATCTGTGCCTGTCATTCCTGACAGAGGTTTGTGTAATCTTTACGTAAACCTTCACAGACTTAACAATTTTCCAAGTGCTTCTTTAGCATTAGAAAAATTCTCCTAGTATCTAACCCAAATCTTCCATTCCACAACTAAACCTCTTATTACTTGTCCTGTCCACCACAGACGGAGATGGGGGACATGTAGTTCCTTTCCTTCATAGTTTTGTAATCTCTTAACCTGTGTTAAAAGGCTTAACAAGCCAGTGCTTGCTTTCAGAAAAAAAAAAAAAAAAAGTAGTCCAAATGTGTCTTAAAAGTGCTACTAGAGGAGTTTGAATATGTCACTAGAATGTTTGCATTTTAAAGCAGGAAACCACCTCAGCAGAGTATAACTTTTAGAGACTGACTGTACATTTCGCTCTTGCTAGTATAAGACTTTGAAAGGGATCCCCCCAAAAATTCTCAGAACTTTGCCAAAAATAGATATTTAAATAAGCTGATCCAAGTAACATTTTAACTCTCACTTTTGCAGGCATCAATAAATTTACAAAGAAGCTTCGAAGTCCATATGCAATTGATAACAACGAGCTACTTGATTTTCTGTCCAGAGTTCCCTCAGATGTACAAGTGGTGTGTATTTTAAACAGTCCATGCAATTGATGGTTTAATATATGGCATTGTGATTTTCTATTTTTTTTTTAAACTAATTTGAAAGCAATTATTTTGATTTAACTTTAGATCCTTTAGCACACAGAAATTAAAACTCCACCTGGGGATCTCGCATGAAACTTAAGGAGTTTTTGCCAGTGAGGAATTAGTTCTTGAAAAGTTACGAAGCATTCTTTGAGGGTCTTTTGGGGAAATCAGTAAAAAGACGGCTAAGAATTGCAAGCTTTCATACTGCAGAACACTGTTCTGCAGACAGACAGTTCTCATGTGAAGGTGTAAGCATTAAGATTTCTGTGCACAAAAATCACCTCCAGTATCCCAAAGATGATACACTTTCCATATTTCTAGGTGAAGATCAGTTCAGAGCTGGCATAAATAAGAGGTGCATGTTCACCTAGCAAGTCTGAATCACATCCCTCTGTGGGAGGCCTTTGAAAACAAATGTATTTTTAAGAAACAGATTGCAGAGAATATTCGTCCCGCTCTTTAAAGTGAATACTACTTATTTTCTGTGTTACATCTAATGGAAAAAAAAAGCAAAAAAAACTCTTCTAAAAAGTTTACATCAGCACACTTCTTTATTTCCTGGCAGATTCTATCTAACTTGCGGGGCAAAAGCTTGCTTTTCCTTCCTCCCTTCCTTCTTCCTTCCCTCTCTCCCCCCTCTCTCCCCCGCTCCCTTCCTCCCTTCCTTCCTGCCTTCCTTCCTCCCTTCTTTCCTCCCTTCCCCTTCCCCTTTCGCCTCCCTTCCTTCCCTTCCTTCTTTTTCCTCTTTTTCTTGTCTTTTTTTCTCTCTTTTTTCTCTCCTCTCCCTTTGTTTTTTCCTCTCCCCCTTTTTTTTGCTTTGGGAAAAATTAAAATATTTTTTCTTTTTTTTTTAACCATCTTATCAGTTTCTCTCTGAATGTTGTGTTTAAACAGGTGCAATATCATGAACTGAAACAAGATCCCAGTCACAGCCCAAGCAAGAGGAAGAAAAACAATCCTGGCTAGCCAGCTTCATGTCCTGAAGAGACTAGCATCTGCTGGGGGAAGAGAAAAGCAAAAGCCTACAGCCTAAGCACCATTTCCTTTCTTTAAGCTCTTTATTTATTTTGCCTTTGTATCTAACTGAGAGAATTTGTAAATACTGTATAAAGGCATTTCTCATTGAATATATATTTAGACTGAATATATCTAAGCCTAGTTAGAAATGGCATAACACATTATGGGGATAACTGTAAAATGGTAAATATGTACTGCTACTTGATGGTCAAAGATACCTTAAGTATTCAAATCATGCCGATTAAATCTGCAAAAGATGTAAATTTGAATCTGACTCAAAAAATCAGTCAGATTTTATCTGTGAACATTAATATTTTTATCCAATAATTCACCATTACAATTTTCTATGTTTTATACATTTCAACAGAAATACAATGTAGTGGAGCCTACTGCACTTAAGTTTTAGCAGGTTTTTGAACTCTAGGCCCTTATATTAACTCCTGGTGCAATGTATTCCTGTGCAGTAGGGCTGCTTATAAGCCAATGAACACACCAAGTGCAAATCTCTTACTGGAGCTCCCAGAAGAAGTTCCTGATCTTTTAATCATTCCATTGTAAGACTTAAAAAAAAACTCTCTCAAAATACTGCCAGGTTTGTAATTGATTGCCTATCTGATTTTTTTTTTATATGTACTAGTAATCTTAATTTGTACTACATAGTTGAGCAAATGAGTCCATAGTTCTGCTGCAATGGAAGTACTATTGAGCTAACTCCATATTGCTTTGGGTGTCAGACTAGCTACATCTTTTGTGCACATAACTGGTTTAATCTTGCAGAAGATATTTTTGCTTTCAAATCACAAGATCATGTTAACATGCTTATGATGCCGCACTTTACCTGTTACAGATGCAAAATATAGCCTAGAGCTAAAAATGCAGTTGTGGCAAAACTGAAATAGTTTTATTTCCTTAGCTAATAATGTAATCAAGTCTTCTGATACAACTGTGCCCTACTGCATGGAAACTGCATTATTTTTTAGGTCAAGTGGAACATACAGGACAAATGTTTACATTTCAGATGCTTTAATGGCTGCTGCCTAGTGACCACTTAAGGATATATTCCTGTATTTCTGCATGCAGAGTTCCGCACCCAGCTGCCCACGTAGTGAGCGGAGAAGTCATTCCTAAGGGACTATCTGTGCACAGTTCTTGGTCATTGCTTCCAGAAACGTCAAAGGGAATTTTTGCCCGACAGAGAACCGCAGGACCATACCCTCCAAAGAAAAGCTTCCCTGATGTTCTCTGTAGGGTCCTCTCATTTGTTGCAATTGCTGCAAAAGTTATATTGCACTAGTCTAAAAAATACTTTTTAAAAAGATTATTTACAAATACTTTGCAGGCAAACATATACATCCTGCATTAAAAATTACTTGTTGGCTGCATAGCTCATGAAAGATCATTCTGTATTTGTTTATTTTACAGATACATTGATAACTAATTTCTTATATTTCAATTATCTTGAACCTTTCTGTTTGTACGTTTTAAAGGATGCCAATTCAGCTGATGTTCCATAGAAGGTTTTAGACCTCAATATGCTTTTTTTAGATCGTGATTTTCAAAGAATTTATTTGCAAATGTTACATACCCACCTTTTCACTGTCTATGGCAATGTAAAACAACATAAAATTGATGAAGTCAGAATCACATATGAGCCTTTTTTTGCTTTAAAAAGAACTTTCAGTTTGACAATGTGTGAATATTTGTTCCCAGTTGTCAATTTTGCGAATTTTTCTGATATATTGCAAGCCTTGTACCTTATCAATATTATCCATCATTCTGTGTATAATTTCCTGTTGTTTTCTTTATTTTTTCCTCTGTACTGAGTTTCTAATGTTTTGTTTGGTAATGTCTTGACATTTATTGCATTAAACACAGTTTTAAGAATCTCTACACTTTAGGTATGAGGCAGCTTTTCTTCTTTGAGTCCTCTGCTATCATTTTCCCACAAGTGGTTTGGAGGGCAAGTGAACAAAAACATCATATTTCTGTGCACAGCATTTCACTATTTTAATCCTCAAACATGTAAGTAGAGGGGTGGGTAAGGGGAGAAGTTCGTATTTTTGAAATCAGTTAAACTAATGCCTTGATTCACAGGCCCTGGTTCTTATGGGGGA
>VWPW01024770.1:0-11892 GCA_013389825.1 Crypturellus undulatus | reverse complement strand
GGAGCGCTGGGCGTGGGGCGGCCGCGCGTGCGACGCGGGAGAGGCGGAAGAGGCGAGCGCGCTGCAGGCGCTGCCGGTGAGTGGGCTGCGGGCGGGCCCCGGCGGCGGGTGCTGAGGGGCGCTCTGCGTGTTGCAGGCGCATCCTGTCCTACCTGTCGCCGCGGGACTTGTGCCGCCTGGGCAGCACTGGCTGCTACTGGCGGGCGGCCGTGCGCGACCCGCTGCTCTGGCGGCGCCTGCTGCGCCTCGATCTGCCCGCGTGGGCCTCGGTGGACTGGAGGTCGATGCCCGAGGCGCAGCTCCTGGCGCCGCTGCCCGCGGCCAGCGCCGCGCATTGCGACTACGTGACGATGTGAGTAGCGCCCACCGCGCTTGGCTTGTGTGCGGGGGAGCAATCGAAACCGGTTAGACTGTTGTGTGTGTGTAACGTGATTCAATGCTCTGATTTAATGTGCAATGTTCAGCTTCTGCATGGGGTAAGAATTTCCTAAGGTGATTCATGAACCTCTTGCTTCACAATAAATGCCCTAACCTTGACAGTCTCTCTCTGTCTTCCCCATTTTACAGGCAGGTAAGAGACACCCTGGAATTTGAAGTGCACAATGTCCTTTAATTGTGAACATTGGGTTTAAATCTCTTCAGGGCTGAATACTTCTGTGCACATCACATACTTGAAGCCAACTATCCCTGATTTCCATGGTCTGTGAGCTGTGAGTTCCATGGTTTTGCTGATGCCAACTGCAGTGCCTTGGGCTGGAGGCAGGGTGCACACAGTTGATGTTTTCTGGGAGTGATTTTCTCACATCACAGGACCAGATGCAAAGGCAGAAGGCTTTGCATCCAGAGTGCCTGTCAGTCCTTTCACTGTCCTCTCTTGTGATGGCCAAAGTCTCTTTGTGCCTTCCAGCTCCTGCATCAAATGAACACAAATCGAATGAACCATTTATGTGTGGAAAGGATAAGGCCTTTTTCAGATGGAGTTGCCCTTTTAGAAATAATCAGCATAAAGGGGGGTCTAATTACAGTTGGACGCACTCAGAATTCTCATGTTTTTGCATTGTATTAGATTCTTCAGCTTCTGTGTTATTTTACAAATATTGTGTGAGAGGAAGTTTTTATGTATATGAGAATTTTATATATATATTTATAATGTAGGAGATCCATTGTATGGAACTGTAATAAGGTCTTAAACATCAACATTTGAAACTTGGCAGGACTATAGTGGTTTTAGCTGCTTGGTGCTGGTGATCTAAACCATTGATTTTTTTTTTTTTTTTAACTGTTATTTTAAACCCGTGCTTAAGATGCTCTGATGCTCTGATAATACAACATGAGAATTTGGGAACCTAAATTAATTTGTGTTCTTTGATTAATACCTCTTTTGTATTTTGTGTTTAATATCTAATTGCATCTATTTTACACAGATACAAAAAAAAGCTGCCCTCAGAGTAGAAGAAGTCTGAAATCAAACCGTCCCCGGTATGGGGCTGTGGCATCTTTCTTGCAATCACTGGTCACTCAGGCAGAACCTCGCTTTGCTATGTTTGGGCCAGGATTGGAAGAGCTGGATGACTCTTTACTTGCCCCGAAATTCTACTAGTGGCTGGCCTGCCTCAAAGACGAATTCACGGTAATGCTTTTGTTGATGGTGATTTGAATTTTATTCCTAGGTTCTAATACAAGTATCAAAACCCAAAAAACTTAGAAATGCCTCCTGATTTTTCTTTTGATTTTACTTCCTAACAAATCCTAAATTTCCTATTAATGGGTGCTTCCCCCCCAGCAGCAACACCAAGATTTAGGTGCGTCTATTTGACAGCCTTGGTAGAATTTTCAGCCTATCACTAAGTTGTGTTCAGCAACCAGATATCTTTAATCTCATACATTTATTTTCTCCTTGTAGGGATTGGATCAGGAGTCAGTTTTCAGTTCAATAACAATCAAAAATTCAACATTCTAACATTGTATTCAACCACCAGGTAAGGATATTTTTCCTTTAAAAAAACAAACAATCAAAAAACAATTTCTCAGTTATTTTGTACTTTTTCTCTTTGTTTCATGGTGTAAATTTTATGCCTTTATTGTATACGTAGATATCCATTACATACCTATTGAACCTCCGGTTTATTCCCTGTTTCTTTCTCCACCCCCTCAATTTCAATGTGAAAGTTAGTAAGCCTTCTCACCCACACAAATGCATAAGAAATGTTTTAAGACAAATACATAAACAGGTAATTCTGTCCCTCTGTGTATTCTGACTGTTTCCCTTTTGAAATATTTTATAGATTCATCCTGGAGTGTGTTTTAATGTGCGTATTGCAGCCTGCTAACCATCTGTATGTACACACTCAAAAAATGGGAGCAGCAAAACTATTTTCCTGGTTAGGCTGTTTTCGTGACCCTTTGATGTGCTGATCTCTGCGTAGACCCTGTTTTTTCATTTCTAGCTAAATTAACCTGGCTACTATTATTAAATGGCTGGAGTATTTTAATACCTTTCAGTGTGGAAAGGAGAAGAGCAAGGGTGGAACAAGCTGTTCTTGTCAATAAGATGTTCTACCAAGACAGCACTACAGTGGGGAATCGGCAAGCTGTGCGCTGCAGTGTAATAGCTCAAGTGAAAAAGGTGTGCCAAGTAGTTGATGGGTTCATCTATGTTGCTAATGCAGAAGCTCATAAAAGTAAGAGGTTTCTCTTTATTGTATTTACGCATATTTTGTGAATGATTGAAATGTCATAAACAGATCTCTAAAGAATATGGAATACATCAAAATCCATATTCTACTTCTTTCAGTGTTTGCTTCCTTGGTGCTATTTCTTCAGGGAGAGGTTACGTCTCCTTCTGCAAGGGGTTATGGCCCTTTCTCTGTGCCAGCACTGCATGCCTGCTCCCAAGTCAGATCTGAGAAATGATCTGTACTAAAAGAACAAAACAAAACCTGGGAGGCAGTAGGGGAGTACAAGGGGTAGGGTGAGTGGGAGAAGAAGCCTGAAATATAGCAGTGCTGATATAATATCCTGGAAACAGAGCCTTTACTAGGAGCACTGCAGTGCAAGATGTAACCACCACAAATTAGGATTGTTCTATAGTAATAGCTTAAGTAAGGGAAATCCAAACACGTTATGGTGGACAGCCTTTATATTCATCAGCTTTAAACGGAGGGAAAGAACTTGTTCAGGAAAGCACGGGGTGAAAAAAGAAAAGAATGGGGAGGATATGCTGGCAAGAAAAATTAAGTTGGTAGGGAAGGGCTACTGACTGTGTGGGTGTCAGCCTTTCTCAGTGGTGATTTTGATTTCTGTGGGGTACTTGTATAATGCTCTGATGTTAAGATTGTCTGCAAATCTACAGAGGTCTTTAAATAACAGGTAAGAAGGATGTGAGTACAGTTGATCCAGCCCTGAGATATCAGAATTAGATCATTTGTCCACACCACTTTAAGCCCTGTGTTTCCTCACTTCTGTGAACTAAAATAATAAGTATTTGAAAAGTCAAGTTTTTTAAAAAAAATGCCTGACATTTGCATATATTTAATACTTATGTATTACAACTTATTTCCTAGAGCATGACCGTGAAGAAGAACTGGCCCATATTTTGGCAATGACCGATCCTGCTCTTGGGCCTCGAAACAGACCTCTGCTGGTTTTGTCTTGCATCTCTCATGTTGGTGTGGAAAGAATTCCTTGTGTTTACATGGCACATCATTTGCAACTGAATCTGTTACATCAACCCTGGATGGTACTTACTTTTAAACCTTTGTTTTCCTCTGTTTCTCCATGTTTAAATGCAATTGAGTCTTATTGTAGTTCTTGAAATGCGCATATCGAAGTAAATGTATAGCTTTCAACACTGTTATTTGAACACTCCACTTAATCAGTAAATATAATTTATTCTGAATTTCCTTGACCCCAAGGCCTTAGCCACAAGGTAGGCTTTTTTGTCATTTTTCAGGAGACTTAATTGTCACTGGCTTGACAGGCTGTACTGAGTTTTTGGCAAATCACAGTTTTTGCCTAGCCCATGAGGTCCTGAGTCCATTTTTTCATGCCTGTTGAGCACAATATATGTCAGTGTATCTCAATAACAGAAAATTTTCTTTTTGATAGCATAGCATAGTTAAAGGGTAATACTTAATCCAAAAAATAGAGATTTAATTCCTTTGTGTTTACAAGGAGAATGTTTTAAAGTGTTTTTTAAATTAAAGTACCATTTATAATAATAATCACTTCATAATATATTAGAAAATTTGAGGAGAAATAATAAGTCTTGAATTCTAAAGCTGGCAGCATTTTTCCTTACCATTATTAAAAGGATTTTCAAGTAGACTATCATCTCTAAAGTAATAATAAATATTCTGATGGAGGGCTTGGTATAAAATTTGCTATTATATCAAAAATGCACAATTTTCCTAACAGCTCTCGTAATTCATTATGCAAAGAATAGTGTCATCTTTTTGAACCTTACTTTAAGGGACTTGTCCTGTCAAAGTACCTAGAAACCACTGATAAAAATTTATTTTTGTCATGAATATTTTTGACATAAGAATAGACAGAAGTGCTGATAGAATGTTGTTAGATTCGTTGCCTGTAATCTGTAATAGTGTGGTTTTTGTTATTTTTACAGGTGCAGGACACTGTAGCTGCTACTTTAGATGGACTGCTAAGTGGACTTGAGTGGCTTTTGGAAGAAGTGGACTGTAAAAATGCCTTGTAATAAAACTGTATAGAGACTTTAAAATAGTGCAATTTAAATGAAGTGAGAATCTTGACCTGACACAGCATTGTCGGATAGGAGATTTAGAGGACGTGCATATATTCAATTGTACATATTTTCATAATTAACATTCTTCCAACTGCAGGCCTGAATTAGAACTATGAGCAGGATTGCCTAGATTCCAGCAGCTGATGAAGAAGTGTTTTTTTTTTGGAAGCTATTGATTTTTGTTCTCTTTTGAGTTGGGACTTTTATGATGTAGTTTTTTCTCTGTACATCTTATAATCTGATTTTGTAAATATACCTACTGCTGGGTTAATTTATGAGCACAGCGCCATGGCATACATCACATCACATTTACAAAATATAGTCTATAGAGATCTTGTCAGTGACAATTCCCAACTAGAGAAAATACACTATATCCTGTACTGTGCTTTCAGCTCATTATCTTTTGTAGTAGGTTAATATAAAGGCTCTATGTCTTTAAAAATAATACATTTCTCTATATTTTTTCAGGAGCAATGGCTACACAAAAAGCACTGCTTGAAGGAGAATTCTCACCCCAAAACAAAATTCTCAGAAACAAACCAACAAAATATCCCATATGAATCATTTGTTTCTTGTTTATTCAAACCACAAAAACTTCAGCATCTTCTGCTTTCTGCTTCAGTGAAGTTGTTAGCCGGAACTAGGCATTGTTCTGTTATGACAAACAAATGTTAGATAGAATCATTAGTTTTTTTTTATAAAAAGAGACAGCACTTCAGAGAGAGAATTGTATTTTCCATATTGATGCTTTTTAGGATAGTTCTGCTTCTAGTCTTCCATGTTTTTATTGTTTTTTTCAATTCTATGCATGGAAATGCAATAGTCTCACAAACAGTAGTTTCTTGGTATCTAGATAAATGGATACCTGATGTATGTTCAGCTGTCGTGCATGACTGTACAGTGCAGCAGTAACTGACCTCCTTCAATCCGCTGTCTGGTGCATAGCACAACTATTTTAGAAACATTCCATTTGGGGAGTTGTTGGAAACTTCTTGCCGGCCCAAGGAATTGGGAGGGGATCAAAGACGCAGACTCCATGTGAATTAGGCCTTGATCCGTTTATTTAGCCCGAATAGCGTGCTTATATACGCAAGCAGAAGCAAGCTCTTTCGCCACACATACGCATACACAACGATTGGTTACATGCTACTGTCCACGCATCTTCTACCGCACTTGGTTGGTTGTGGATAATGGGCCTGTATTCATGCCATTGGTCTGTGCACAAGTCCTTCTTTCTCACTGACAAGCTTGATTACAGCTCCGTCTCGCCCAACTTTCTCATGCTTGCAGTTCAGGGAGTTTCCAGGATCACATTCCTTCAGATCAGGGAGTATCCACTATCTTCTTTAGCTCAGCTCTTTATAGTCGCTTCCCCTGAGAAGGCCTCCATCCCACAGGGAGTCTCTCCGTTTTTTTAACATACTAGGAGGCAAGAGATAGAAGTGTCTTTGCATTTTTTTTTCTTCTTTATCCACAATTAACTCATTTTTTTAGACTTTTTTTCTGACTTCTTATCAGGACACGTGGAGTTGTTTCAAGGGAAAATCTGTAGGAAACTGCTACGCTAATTTTGTGTTTTATCCTTTTTAAATAAGATATGTGTACTTTGCCTTTAAAACAGTGGACACACAAAGTGTGTTATCAGGATTTGGGGGAAATTTCCATATTTTGTGATTGGATGTATGTCACTGCCCTGCTAGTCATTATTCTGGAATGATTCATCTGCATTTTGGAGGGGTGAATGCTGCAATCTGGCAATCTGATGGTTTTTAACTACTATGAATGTGTTTGTTTATTCAGGAATTTCATTGTAACATTTTCTGCTTTCTTCCTAAAAAATAAAATTATTTTTTGAAGAGAGTGATTCTTCCAGTCTTTAGCAATGTCTGTGATTGATTGTGCTATAGCAACAGATAACAATATAATGGTATTAACATTGTTTTCATTAGTGACTTTAATGTTATGGAATGTGTCATTAACAGATTTTAGTTCACTGTCATTTTAAAAGGTCAGGATAATGTAGGGAATAGATTTTTTCTTAAGCTGAAGAACACTAGTTGTGCTAGGAAAGGCAGATTAAAGAGCCAAGAGTTCCATAGAATTATAGAATCATGGTTGGAAAAGGCCTTCAAGATGATCAAGTCCAACTGTAAGCCCTTCAACCCCCTGCATGCTAAACCATGTCCCCAAGTGCCTCATCTACACATTTCTTGAACACTGCCAGAGATGGTGACTCCCCCACATCCCCAGGCAGCCTGTCCCAATGCTTGTCTACTTCTGTGTAGAAGTTTTTCCTACTGTCTAACCTGAACCTCACCTGGTGCAACTTGAGGCCATTTCCTCTTGCGCTAGGGGTAGTTATTCTGGAAAAGAGATCGACCCCCACTCACTACAACCTCCTTTCAGGTATTTGTAGAGAGCGATAAGGTCTCCCCTGAGCCTCCTCCAGACTAAATAACCCCAGCTCCCTCAGCTGCTCCTCGTAAGGTCTATGCTCCAGCCCCTTCACCAGCTTCATTGCCCCTCTTTGGACACACTCCAGCATCTCAATGTTTGTCTTGTAGTGAGGGGCCCAAAACTGAACACAGTATTCGAGGTGTGGTCTCACCAGGGCCGAGTACAGGGGAAGATCACTTCCCTGGTTCTACTGGCTACACTGTTCCTGATACAAGCTAGGAGACCACTAGCCTTCTTGGCCACCTGGGCCCACTGCTGGCTCATGCTCAGTGGACTGTTGACAAGCACCGCCAGATCCTTTTCTGCTGCGCAGCTCTCCAGCCACTCTGCCATGGAGGCAAGTGGTAGGGCTTGGCACTCGTGGAGTCCTAGAGCTCCGGCATCCCTGGCGTGGCAGAGCCGGTAGGGTAGCCTGCAGGGCTGAGCACCGTGTTGCACCACACAGGCAAGGAGGACGAGGAGCGGCCTGTCCTCTGTGCCAAGGATCCACTCTGCTGCTTGAAGCTGAGCTAGAGCATGTGGAGAACCCATGAGCCAAAGAGACACTGCAGATACACTCTGTGAATTCCATGTCTGTTTTAGCACTGACTTTTAGATTTCAGCTAATACTTCCAGCTGTTTAAATTCTTTAGTCTGGTGAGTTTAAGATTGTAACATCAAATACATTTGGGGCTTAAGTCATCAGTGTTTCAAAATTAGTGGGATGTTGAAAACTAAAATATCATTAGAATTTTTTAAAATCTAACTTTTTTAATATTAAAAAATCAGTATTTTTATCCATTCAATATGGTATTCACATGATTAAGAGCAACTGTGAGGTATCTGTGAGAATTGAAGCTACCAGTGTTTGATTTCCATGCATTTTGTGTCCTCCTTGGGAAGGAACCTAATGTTGTTAGGAAGAGAATCGCTTTCCTGACCATTGAGGCAGAACACTTATCTGAAAAGCAGATACCAAATAAATAAAAGCAGAAAGTTAAACTGGTATTACATCTATTATAAACTTAATTACTGAGTTTTCCCCTGAGCAAATTTCCCCAAAAGTGCCTGTAGAGATGCTAATTTTCATAAAGTCTTTGAAACTTAGAGAAACCTGTTCTCCCTCCCACATTAATACATGATGGTGCCTGCAAAGGCCACGAGCGAAAGGGGTCCCGGGGAGCAGAGTTCCTTCTCCCTGCGGGCTCAGTGGGAGCCGCGTCACTGCTGCTCCCGCTGGATGGCACTGCTCATCCGCTGGTCACTGCTGCTCGCCAGGCCACATCGCCTTCTGTCCAGCAAAACCTTTCCTCTGAGATAACCAGTGCTCCTCGCTCCTCTCAGCCTTGGCAGCAAGCAGATGCAGTTATAAAAAAGCCCTTGAGAAGATCATCTTTTTTTGTCTTTTTTTCCTCCCAAAGACATATAGGGGAATACGCTGCCTCTTTTAATCTGGTGGGTATCAGTATCAATTTGTGAGGCAGAATGGGTATTGCTGCCAGATAGAATATCCAGAGCTGCTGTCAAGAGGCTGTATGGAAGTACTGCTGGCATCACTGCAAGGCGACTGAAGCTTTGGTCTGTGATGATAGAAGTTTGTCTTTTGTGCTGTGTTAGCACTATGGTTCTGAATAAAATATTCTTGTGTATAGGAGTGAAGAAATAATTTTCTCAGGCCAGTTACAGAAGTAAATGCTATTGCTAGAGCTTATGGTTAAAGTCTCAGGTTAGCATGAAATGATCCTGGTGACAATGTAGACACCTGCTCTGTTTGTTAAAATATTTAATACTTTTGCTTGCAAAGTGATGACAAGAATATAAACTACTCTGGTCTCGGGACAATCAAAGAATGAGGTAGACTGAGGATGAGTGGGGTTGTACTTCTTCATCAATGGTGTTCTCTTGATAAAGAAGTGTTACCATTTTTGTGTGTCATCTTTTGCGTCTTCCCCATAGATTTGAATTATGAAGGCAATTCCCCACTCTGAATGAAATTCAGCTTGTCTATCACAAAAGGTTTTATACAGGTTTCTTATGCAGATGAATCAACTCAGAAATTTCTCCTTTAGGACAGATAGCAGTCACAGCAAAATATCTTTGAAATTCCTAGGGTTCCTGTTAAAACTGAGAGTCTAAAAAGATCAAAGCAATAGTTTAATTTCAATCTGCTAATTTGCTATAGATTAAATTTTATTAGATAAATTCTCTAAAATTGTGACAAATTGAAATCATGAGGATTAAAGTAGATAGATAACATGAGTTACCTGGGAATCAGCTTTTTAGGTTATAGCCTTTATTCAGCACAGTGCAGCATAAGGATATTCTGATACTACAGCACATACACTTCTTTCAAAAATGTGCAAGCTACGTACAAGACAATCAATGCAAATTCTAAATTGAACTAAACAAAAGATGAAAAGAATCCTACTTTTTTTTTTTTTCCCCCAAGGCGAAATATTCAAATTTTGTACAAATATATATTTTGAGAACAAGGAACTTAATTACCTGATTGCTGCTGCATTCATATAAAAGAGGAGGGGCAATTTTGCACTTAACACAAGCATCTTTCACTTTTGTTTAAACAAATTACTGCTGAACCAACCTCAGTATCCTTCTTTTCATCTGAGATACCTGAACTTTTTTAAACTCATTAAAAAGTTAGAACTGCTACAAATTATTTTAACTTGTACTCCACCACAGAAAGTGAACTGACATAAATCAGCCTGTACATAAATCCACAGTAAGAAATTCTTCCTCTGGCTGTGGTCTGATCACTTGTTTCAGATATGTTGTTAATAATTTACAAATAAATTGAAAATTAGTGTGTAAATATTTTAGGTATGCCTGAAAGTCCCAACTTACTTAACAGAAGATACTGAGAACTGGTGCTCCAATAATCAACATTGGCGTTGCTCACCCAGCATGATCAATGTTGGGAAATTCTGGCTCGCATCCAAAATAAGCAATCTTGAAGTTTCCACACTGCCCCTTGTCTACTTGAGGGGGGTTCATATTGACGCAAGCAGGAGAGCGACCCAGTCAAATCTCACACCTTGAACAGGAGATGCCATCAGTCCTCTCCTGACTCACTTCCCACAAGGCTGGATTTCAGGCATCTCCTGCATCCAGCAGAACAGCACAGCAGTTTCTTCGCCGCTCTGCTATTCTGTTTGCCAGATTCTTCTCATGAGCTTGATCCATAACTCCTGAGCAGTAGAACCAGCAAAACATTATTCCAGAATACCTGTACAGAAAATAGGCCTTAAGAGTAATGTCTCGTGAGATATGATTTAATAATTATTTCCAAAATAAAAATATAGAGAATTAAACCTCTGGATTAAATCTTTTTATTCTGTATGATTTTTTGACACTGTACTCATGGGGGTGCCATGGAGTGTGGAAACATATCTAAGAGATGGAGGTTTTCCCATGGGAAGCGACTGCGAAGAACTGAGCTAAAGAAGATAGTGGATACTCCCTGATCTGAAGGAATGTGATCCTGGAAGGTCCTTGAACGGCAAGCATGAGAAAAAGTTGGGCGAGACGGAGCTGTAATTAAGCTTGTCAGTGTGAAAGAAGGACTTGTGCACAAACCAATGGTGTGAATGCATGCCTGTTATCCACAACCAACCAAGTGAAGTAGAAGATGCATGGATAGTAGCATGTAGCCAATCATTGTGTACGCGTATGCGTGGTTAAAGAGCTTGCGGAAATGTACTAGATATATAGAGCACTGTAACGTGGAATAAAGTGATTTCTGCTTGACTCATATTGAAGCCTTCAGGAGTCGTGTCTGGCATCCTGCAGCTGGTGACCCCGACGTGATGCGATTTTGACGCATAAAGTGTGGGACACCCTGACGGGAGGACCCGGCTGGAGAACAGAGCAGGACCGAGGTCTGGGGTGGACTGGGTGGCAATCCACAAGAAGTGAAATTCGTTGCAACGTGTGTCTGGTGGAGGTGAGCAGACGGGGCAGGAAAGGGACAGTCGGTGAATAAGGAAGAAAGTGCAATTGTTAAGCTCCTCCTGCTTATTCTCAGACCCTCTATTGCAAGGTGCAAGCTATTGATCTTGTGCAGAGAGAATGGGTAGATAGTGTAGATAGGGGCTGAGTGGAGATCGGCGGGGACGGAGTCTAGTGGCTGAGGTGCCGGCAAGGGGAGCCGTGGAGTCCCGTTGGGGAGAGCCGAGGAGTCCAGGGCAGTTGAGTCGGAGCTGGACTGTGGCTGGGTGAGCTACCGGGGACAAAAAAAAACAAAAAACAAAAAACAAAAAAACAAAACAAACAAAAAAAAGGGAACAAACCTGTCTACGGAGGAAAAAGCTATAGTGAATATATACTGTTAAAAAGAGGGAAGAATTGTAATGCTTTAAGTGAGGACAGAAGTTGTTATTANTGTTATTAGGGCTATTATTTCTATTCGCTATGTTTGTCTGTGTTATGTGTTGTAACCCCTGTATAATGATGCTGACACGAGGTATGGTTGAAACTGCTGTGAAAACGCTATCTGTTTGGGTCCTTCGTTACAATAGATTGATCTGTACAGATCATAGGATAGCATGTATAGGAGGTGGAAATTTGTATGATCTGTAGAGTCATAACACTATTGTGCGAAACAGAACTCAGACCTTGGGAAAGAAGAGGTTTGCCCGCCTGGGCCGAGCGATAAGGAGCATGGAGGCAGTTGCTCA
>VWPW01024768.1:0-23972 GCA_013389825.1 Crypturellus undulatus | reverse complement strand
CCAGAGCCCTTCCCTTCGAGATCAGATATATACAAGACAATTTTGATTTTCACTTCTGTGAAACTGCCTGTCATGGTAGCACCAAGATTAAATTAATATTTCTAAGCGAGAATGTTATGTATGCAACTAATGTTAGATACAGTTACATTTAGTCTAAATGTAAGTTAATCAGTCTTATATTTAGAAGTGTCTTCACTCAGAGATTCCTGTTCAATTTACTTTGCTACTAAGTTTAGGGCAGCAGGACCAGAATTGTGAGAACCCGAAGAAATTCACACAGTTAGGTGTGGACAGGGCTACAAATAGTATGACAATACCAATTCATTCCAACAGCATAGATTCACGGAAATGTGGAAATATGCTTTCCAAATATGCTGCCATCTGAAGGGATTGAACCAATGTAGCCCTGCATTCTTGTTAATAAAATATTGTCATTGCAAGTAATAGGCCACAGACTCTCATATAAATAAGCAATACAAGCACCAGACTTTGCCCAGGCTTGGATGATAGCCTAGACCTTAAAGGAATGGAGCAGGAAAAAACTAGAGGCCCCAGTCCCGGAAGAAATTCATTAGTGGTTGGTTAGTAATAGTAATGAATAATACTAAAACTGAGCAAAGCAGGTTGAGTGGGAAACAAAAAGGACACAAAACAAGTATTTAAAAATATGAAAAATGGATGAAATATGTATTATATAGTTGTATTTAATGTGAAGTTGTAGATAAATGAATAAATAACAATAAAGTGTTTAAAACATAGAAAATGTGCCCCAAATACCCCTAGTGGAGTATGAAGAAGCCAACATCATGCTTGTTTTGGCAAAGAGGAGGAAGAAACCCCCAAACATGAACACTGCACTCCTGTTGATGAAGAATTCTACATAATGAAAAATGGCCCTAAATGGTCTTAGGATCTAGAGAATCAATAGAAATATGAGCAATATGTTTTTTGTTTTATTTTTTGTATAAAAACTTCTAGTTGTAGCATTGTTAGTCAGATTTACACTATTAATGTAACGGACTGATTCTTAATATCAATGACACTAAAATAATAATATTTGTCATATTTTCATTAAGATTTCTGTTTTAATTAACATTCAGATTATGATATTTCAGATTAGCAGTAAATTCTTTGCTTCATATATGAAGTATGTTCTTTTTTTTGTCCATAACACTATTTTGAATCTCACACCTGTGATCTATGAGCATTCACTAGGTTAAGCGTTGTCCTAGGCATGGTGCTCCTTACTCAGCTTGTAACATGGAATCTAGTGAGAAAGCAAGGTCCAAGCTAGACTGGAACTCCAGAACTCAACACTAAGACTACCATTCAAAATATTTCGTTAAAGTAAAGATGTAGAATTTTAAGGTAAATGACAGTACCTACTATGACAGACAAAAGAAAGAAGAAGATCAAGAATGAATTGAGTAAAAGCTTAAATGTATCTAGAAAGAAAAGTACTACAGACATTAACAGAAAAGGGTACAGACAAATAATTAAAAGGAACCTTCTAATACATTGTCTCTGTCTGCTATATTGTCTCTCCATGACTCTGTATCAGTATTGTTGTTTTGGAAGTCAAGTACAAATTAAGGAACTAAGAATTAGATTACTGAGGAAAAATACTGTGGTGTGTTTAAAGATGAATATCAAAAGAAATGTGACCACTTTTACTTTAATAGCCTCTCAAGACCCGGGAAGGATACCCAATTAGCTGGGAAGTATAAGCACTGCAAAGACAGGCAGCTAACAGAAATGTTAGTAAGGAAGTTAAGGAAGTTCTGTTTTTTTTTTTGTTTGTTTGTTTTTCTCCTGTAGGAATGATAATGAAGATGGTTTTTGAGTAATTTTTTTTGTCTTCTCCATTTTTCAGCAGCATCTGGGGCTTTTTCCTTTTATTCTCAGGCATTTTCTTGGGATATCTTGACAGGATGTTACAGGGGGTCTTTTCAGGTGGCATTTTGTCTTTTCCCCATAACAGAAGTTGGGAAGGGGAGGAGGAGGGGATGATTTATTCATTTATTTTTAATGTGCTTAGTGTTTTTTTTAATTAATTGCTAAGCAGGAATTTTTAGTACAGTTTTCCTTCCCTCATTCCCTCATTCCCTCATTCCCTCCCCTAATTTTTGTCCTTGTTCTGATTTTTGTAAAAAAGGCAGTGGTATGCCACAGGGCTCCATCCCCAGCACAGAGGGAGGAAACACTGGGCATATCAGAGATTGTGGCCTGGGAGTGTTTCCCTCCTGGCTAGGCTGCAGGGAAGAGAGATACCTAATAAAAGATGTGAGCTGTTCGAATAATCCCCGCGCGGGAATTCCGATCGTGACCGCCCCGCGCTGCCGCGGCTAGTGGCCCGCAGCTCCCCCGAGCTGCGGCTTCTCAGGTCTGCAGGCCAACCCCTAATATAGCTCGGCTTCCCAGGGGCCCGAGGCCGCGCGCCCTTTGTAACCCCAGAGGTGTTGACTCTTTATTCCTCCCAACCCCGAGGGTAAGGCCCCTCTTACCACTCCTGTGGGCTTCCGGAAGGGGACGCAGGCAAGCTCCAAGGAGTCTCCTCAGGAGTCGGGATCGGTATGCGCAAGGAGAGTGGTCGGGGGGTGACCTCTCACCCTGGCCGAGAGGCGCCCTCACGGAGGTCCCGACCAGGATGCGCTGCTCAAGGTTGTTCGGGATCAGGCAGGATAATGAAAAGACAAGACACACCCAGCGCTAATGGTGGTCTTAGCAGTGAAGCCCGTATATTAGAAAAAACAATAACTTATATAGACAAACCAAGGAGAGGAGAAAGGGAGGAACTAAGGAGGGGCAAGGGCAGGATAGGGTGGATGCAAATTAGGGGGCACAGGTGAGTGGTCCGGCCCTGTCGGTGGGCGGGCAGCCTGCCAGGGCAGACTGCTCCTGGCCCCCCACCTTCAGGGCTCCGGCCCCCTCCCCTGGGCTTCCAGAAGCCTCTGGAAGGCCCTCGCACCTGCTCAGTCAGGCCAACAGGCCTGACTGAGCATGCGCAGGCCCAAGAGGTCGCCCAGGGGGCATCCAGACCCCCCCTGTACAGATAGCATCTGGGCATGCCCCGTAGCAGGGTCGTGAAAAGGTCGCCATTATACAAAATGGGAGATATTTTCTCCTTTTCACAATTCCCAACAGATACCTTAACACCAACAGACAAAGCAGGCAGTTGCTGAAGTTTCCTGACTGTGAGGGACCTGTCTACTGACCAACATACTGTACTGAGAGTTTTGCTTCTTGATGTGGGCCTCTCTATCTTTAGAAGACAGCTTTGTTATGTATTATATACACCTGAGGTAATATTTAGATTTTTTAAGCATAGTTGAGTATATTGTAAGTATTGGGGGTATTTTGCCTGATCTTAAAGGGCATTCTAAAGTATGCATTCGATAGGAACTATGCGATATCTGCCCTGTCTGTACAGCTAAGGCACCCCAAATGAACCTGGGCTACCTTAAGGTAGATGAACGTCATCCACCTTTAGCACATGAAGGAGGTGATTGGGAGCAGTCAGCCCAGATTTAGCCAGGGTACATCATGCGTGACCATCCTGACTGTCATTTCTGAACAGATGACTATATCTGTGAATGCAAGGAGAAGAGTGAATACTATTTACCTTGACCATAGCAAGTTTTTTGACATTATCATCCATAATATTCTTGTAACCAAGTTAGGATATTAGTCTAGATGATCTGGACAACCAGGCTAAAAAAAGCCTAGATATGATTGATCTGAGAAGGCAATGGTTAATATGTTGTACTCTATTTGAATGATTAAGGAACTACTGCAAGGCTTTTTCCTGGGACATATCCTCCTTAATATCTTCATCAATGCAACACAGTGCTTGCTCATACAGGTTGCAGATAACACCAAACTGGGAGGTCTAATATTTGACTCCTCCCCCAAGAAAGACATTGACAAAGTAGAGTGAGTTCAGTGCAGGGTCTTTGGTTTTGGCAAGAGGCTGGAGCACTTGCCTTGTGAAGAAAGGCTGGAGGATCATGAATTGTTCAGAATTACAGAATCACAGAATCACAGAACAGTTGAGGTTGGAAGGGACCTCTAAAGATCATCTAGTCCAACCCCCCTTCTCCAGCAGGGACACCTACAGCACGTGGCACAGGGTGGCATCCAGGCAGGTTTTGAAGATGTCCAGAGAAGGAGACTCCACAACCTCTCTGGGCAGCCTGTTCAGACTGGAAAAGAAACAGCTGTAGGGTGACATAACAGCAGCCTCTAGTAAAACTCATAGAAATCATAGAATCATTATGGTTAGAAAAGACCTTTAAGATTCTCAAGTCCATCCATAAATCTATCACCACCATGCCTACTAAACCATGTCCCTAAGGATCTCATTTACATGTTTCTTGACCACTACCAGGGATGGTGACTCTACCACTTCACCAGCTTCCTTGCCCTTCTTTGGATCTTCTCCCATACCTCTTTTTTATTTTTTTTTTAAGCAAGGGATCCAAAATTGAATTCAAGGTGTGGCCTAACCAGTACCAAATACAGGGGGATGATCACTTCCCTAGTCGTGCTGGCTACGCTATTCCTGATACAAGCCAGGATGCTCTTGGCCTTCTTGGTCACTTGGACACACTTCTGGCTCATATTCAGCCAGCTGTTGACCAGCTCTCCCAGATGCTTTTCTGCTGCTTAACTCTCCAGCCACTCTGCCCCAAACCTGTAGAATTGCAAGGGGTGTTGTGACCAAAGTACAGGACCCAGAACTCAGCCTTGTTGAACCTCATATGGTTGGCCTCAGCCCATTGATCCAGCCTGTCCAGATCCCTTTCTCGGGCTTTCCTACCCTCAAGATCAAATCTTCCTCCCAGCTTGGTATCATCTGCAAGTTTGCTGAGGGTGCACTCAATCCCTGCATCTGGATCATCGATAAAGATATTAAAGAGGACTCAACACTGACCTCTGAGGAACACTACTTGTAACTGGTTGCTAGCTGGATTTAACTCTATTCACCACCACATCCTGGGCCTGGCCATTCAGCCAGTTTTTCACCCAGTGAAGAGTATACCTATCTAAGAAATGAGCTGCCAGCTTCTCCTGGAGAATGGAGTGGGAGACTGTGTCAAAGGCCTAATTGAAGTCAAAGTAGACCACATCCACAGCCCTTCCCTCATCCACTAGGCTGGTCACCTGGGCTTGGAAAGAGATCAGGTTAGTCAGGCAGGACCTGCCTTTCATGAACCCATGTTGACTGACCCTGAACCCCTGGTCACCACACACATGCTGTGTGATTGCCCTGAAGATGCTCTGCTCCAAGACTTTCCCCAATACTGAGGTCAGGCTGACAGACCTGTAGTTCCCTGTATCCTCCGTTTGACCCTTCTTGTAGGTGGGTGTCACACTGGCAAGTCACTAGCTGCTTGGGACCGTCATGGGTGACCAGCACCACTGACAGATGATGGAGAATGGCTTGGTAAGCACTTCACCAGCTCCCTCAGAACCCTCAGGTGGATCCTGTCTGGGCCCATAGACATGTGAGAGTGTCCAAGTGGAGTAGCAGGTCACTGACTGTTTCCTCCTGAATTGTGGGGAGATTCTTCTGCTTGCCATAAGTGTCTTCCAGTTCAGAGGGCTAAGTACCTTGAGTACAGCTGATCTGTATATTAAAGACTGAGGCAAAGAAGGCATTAAGCACCTCAGTCATATCCTCATCCTTGGTGACAATGTTCCTCACTGAATCCAATAAAGGATGGAGATTCTCCTTGGCCATCCTTGTCTTATTAATATATTTGTAGAAACAATTTTTTTTTTTTTTTCTTACAGGACACACCCTGCTCCCATGCCTTTAAGATTTCCTTCTTAAGAAATGTCCAGTCTTCTTGGTCTACTTGGCTCCTCAGGACTCTCAATCAATCTCCTAAACAGTCAAAAGTCTGCCCTCTGGAAGACCAAGGTAGTGGTTTTGCCCCTCCTGACTTCACTGAGAATTGAAAATTCTGTCATTTCACGGTCACTATGGCGAAGACAGCCTACAAACACATCTGTTCATAAAGAGAAGGTCTAGTGCAGCAGGTCTCCTGGTATGCTCTCTTAACAGCTGTGACAGGAAGTTATCTTCCACGCACTTCAGGAACCTCCTAGACTATTTCCTTTCTGCCAAATTCTATTTCCAACAGATATCTGGTTGGGTGAGAACACCCCCATGAGAACAAAGGCTGAGAACAATTGCTTGAAAAGCCAGGAACTTAGAGAAATCTAGGAGCTAACAAAAGTTTTGGCATTAAAGAAGCTTGCTTGGGGTGATACAGAGTTGCCACTTCCAGGATGGTTGGTACCCATGCACTCTGCTCCTCCACGGTTCCCTAGGCAGCACAATCTGCCCTCCTTGCAGCTACAAAGAGGAGTAACAGAGGGTGGAGTGGAGTGAAGGCACTGTGACCAAACTCTGTTGTACCGCTTGTACTGTGCCGCTGATAAGCTGCACAGTAGCTGCCCAATGGGAGATATACAATAAGATGTCTGGTGCTGAGCCAGTAAGGGTGGCAAATCACTGCTTTCAGCTGAACTTTGCTTGAACCTTTCTTAGTATAAGCTCATTATAATGAGCTCATTATAATGTCACCTTCATCCCAAAAGTTACCTGTCTCCAAGGTATGTCCACTCCTCACTGAACATGTGCTCTAGATTTTCGACTGACTATACTTTTAAATGAAAGCAAGAGACTTTTTCACCAATCAATAACAATAGTAAGCATGACTTTAGTCACTCAAGTTCCACCTAGATGTAAGGAAAAAGGATAAAAGGTGAACTAAGGAGAAAAGTTGGAGGGAATATTCTATTGTAACTTCTGGGTCCGTTGATGGGCTGAACCCCTTTCCTCCCCTTGGGTGGGGCTACTGCCTGAGGAGACTCAGTTAGAGGAAAGATTCCATCCTAACATCTGGGATCGGACAACTGTCTGAACTTCTTTTCCTCCCCTCGAGTCAGGATGCTGCCTGAGGAGACTCAATGAGACTGACAGCCCTCTCCTATCTTCTAGCTAGCTAAAAATCCCACACTGTAGTAAAGAATTTCCTGTACTGACATCCAAAATCTGGTTTGTAATTATTGAATTTGAATAAATCATGCTATTCTTGAACTCAACTACTTGTTTGGAAGGCAAGCAGACCTACAGACTGCTCGTGAAGCTGGTGCTGCCAGAGTCAGACCTATAATTGATCATACTCTTTGTGAACTCGATTTGCCCGTAGGAAGGGGCCAATGTAGGATTGGACCTACATTTGACAGAGTGTTTGTGAATCCAATACTGTCAGAGTTGGGTGTATAACTAACACAGTGTTTGTTATCTCCTCTCCCCACCACCCACCACTGCTTTCAAACTGTAACACCAACCATTTCATAAGCTGTTGAATAATTTCGTTAATACGTATTCATAAAAGGGCAGGTGAATATTTAGAAATACAAACATATTCTGTGAGATTTTTCACACTACCAAAAAGGTAACGCTAAACTGGGAGGTACATGGGTTCCCCAGATGAAAAAGATTTGTGGTAGCAGTACCTACTCATTTCTTAGTTTACTCATCTTCTGTTAATTCGCAAGACTTCTCTGAAATATAAATAAATGGATTATCATGTATCAGTATGTTCAAGATTGACTGAACAATTGGATTGAACAAATTGATTGAGCAAATTAAGTACTCTGTATAAACAGAGTACTTAATTCAAGTAACTTTTAACCAAACAAAGCACAAAAAAACCCCACAAAAATCTAAATATATCAGTAAGGTAACTAAAATGTTGAAAATTTTCAAATACTAAAAAAAAAAAAAAAACCACTTATCGTAAATATTTCTAAGACAAGTATATTTGAAGAAGAAATCTCTATGGAGAGAAAGATGCAGCCTAAGAAGGTAATTCAGCTGGTATGAAGACAAAAAGCTAAAACATTTGCAGTGTCTCACTCTCAAAGGTATCTACATTTCTTCTCTGATTACAGGGAAGGGTAGAATGACTGACTTGTACTAGAAGTCTATTTTTTAAAATTACTGAAGTTATGTGAAATAAATTACATCCTTATAAGACTTCATCAGTTTGATATTTCTCCAAGCTTATTTTGGTTGTTTACAATTGATCTGATGATGAATAAGGGAGGAGAAAAACAAAAAATGCAAGGAAGGAGAGAAAACAAGACCTATCATCCTTCTTGCTGCTCCTGGACTTATTTTGTCTTCAGGCTGACTAATATTTGCCAAACACATAGATCAGACTATAATAAAGTATAATGTGTTCTTCCTTCTTTTAATAGAGATTTCAGTAATCAATACACAGAGGCATACTGCCATGTATAGACAAGAAAACTACATAAGCATCATGTAAGTAAACCTTGTCAGGAATGAATGTGACAAATTTAAATCCAGTGGATTGGAACTTGAATCAATTGAGCTATATTAAGGTGAGGATGGAATGCTCTGTGATTTATTGGAGAATTAATATCAAAGCCAAAAAATAAAAACCAGAAATATATTTTAAAACTATTCTAAGTTGACTGTGGTCAATGTAATATATGCCTTTGCTTACAGGTGCTTCAAGATTTCAATTCCAACTAATAGTTCTCTTCTATGATTTTCCTAGCTTTTACAAATTTTACGTAAGTGTGTTTTTTACATAGATTTTAATGTGTCTTTGAATCATATTTGGTTGTGCTAATCAGTACATTATAGCATTCAATGCATTCAAGTTCCTAGGCACTGATGTCTTCTAGAAAAAAGTGGTATGGATGTCTATGAACAGGGCTGGACATCTGTGGGGTGTCATTCCTTAACAATCTACCTGGTATTCACTGACACCTTTCTATATTGTGAACAGCCAGCTTTGGTAGTCCTTGATACATCCTGAGAACTAAAGCAGGGTGTGAGTGAAGGTCAAGATCCAGGGTGGAAATTGAGGATTATGGATAATGAGAGAGGAAATGTTACAGATACCTGTGGAGATCATGAGGTATCAATGCTTATCAATACTAAGTGGTATCAATTCCTATTGATACATATGGAAATGGATAGGAAAGTAGAGATTGGTATTGAGAGGCCGTTGAGAATCATGTATGTCTCCCGAGAACAAATTCGGTCCCAGAGAGAGCTGTGGATATGAGCAGTTGGAATATGGATGTGAGATGCCGTTTTGATGCCCATAGACAGGGCTGGATATCTATACACAAAAATGGCGTATTAGAGTATTGTGGATATAGTGTAACTTCTGACTTTTTTTTTTCATTATTTTACTAAAAGCTTACAATTTTTTTCTAAGTTGAAGATATATTTAATTTCGGAATAACTCAATGTGTAATTAAGTAATTAATCTATTCCCTATTGATCAAAAAAATTAAATTCATTTTAAATTCAAATAATTTCAACATATGACTGATTTGTCTTTCTTCTCCTTACCCCTTTCTTTCTATTATATATCTAAGGAAATTTTGATCCAGAAGCTTTAAGTTGACAACTTCTAAAGAGACCTAATGTCAAAGAGACCATACTTTCCGTATTTCCTCTCTCCAAAACCTACATGCAGTGTATACCACAATATTAGATAAGTCATAGCTCCATCAGAAGAAATATCTGTAGCTCTTCAGAAAGCCTTCTCCTTGGAACAGAATGTGATGTTGGATATTTTTATGGCAATACTCGACATATGGAAATGAAGTTTAGGTTTGTACTAACTTAAAGTGAAATGTGTACAAACATATTTGAACTAATTAAAATGAAACAATAAATTCAAGATTGTAAAAACTACCAGATTATATTGTCATTTCTAAACAAGCCATTCTGAAATAAATACATAGAGGAAAACAGACACGCATCTACTTTTTATCCAATTTGGAACAAAACATGTTTTTTTTTGTTTTTTTTTGCCTTTCCCCTAAAGCCTGAAAGCTCTAAGTTCCATTTAACTTAGTGAAAAAATGGCATATTTTTATAATATATGTAGAACTGTCTCTTTGCTATTGGGATCATAAATCTGCAATTAGAATAGGTTTACTGAATATTATTGGGTGTGCTTACGATAATACACAACCAGGAAAATAGGTGGAATGAAATGAAATGATTTGCAGCATATCTTTTGAAACAGTAAGACTTATCCAGGGTAGATAAAGAAATAATAGTATTTTAAGAACAGGATTTAGGAAAGTGAATGATTCTAGAATGCTGTAGAAAAAATATTGATTGCTTAAATATCTTGAGTATCACCTGGCTATTTGAAAAGGCCATTTTTAAAAGTCATTATCCTCAAACTCATGAGATTAGAGACTTTTCTAAAACCCTGAAAGCCTAGGAATGGCTGACTGATCATATAAATGATCTATATTCTCCATTGTATTCTCCATTGACTCACTTATACCAGTCAGAAATTGCAAAAAGGTCAGATTCCTGCCTACTTGCAAGTATCTATACAGCTCAGATGATGAGGGTATACCCTGTGTAAGTTCAATAGGATAGTAATGTACAGAAGACATTCTTATGTGGTAAGTGTATTTAAATCATAGAAAACATATGCCTTTACCTTCATATGTCAAAGGTTTTTCCAACATATACTGAGGACTATGTCTCATTGATTATTTTGGCATGATCTTGATGCATATTTGAGTTCTAAAGCCAAGTGTTCCGGCCACAGCACTGAGCAGCCCATGAAAAGTTCTGCCCGCTTCGGAGTTTTGACTTGTTAATCTTGATATTCAGAGTTTGTATATTATATCCGACAGCATGTGTCTACTACTGTGCCACAACAATAGACATCTTGTCAGGGTATATATACTCTGAGTAATAGAGTGAAAAGGATACTTCTAAACTACTGTACATGCATACATTACACCTGCTTAATTATTGTCTTAAAAGTGCCTATGGCTGAATATAAAAGAGTATCCGAAAGACACTTAACTCAATTATAGACTTCAAGGCCCCCGTGGAGGTTATTTCAACCTGTGAACAAAGTATAATGTCACCTTTCTATTTTTTTCTTAATTACTCCTTTAGAGTATTCTATTCTCCCCACTCTGACTATTCTTTCTATTTTTCTTTTGTTCAAAAGTCTGAAGATAATTTTAAAATGTGAATGATGTTGTCCTTAATTTTAGCTCCTTCTAATTTTTCTAGAAACTGATGCTGTTTCAGTTCACTTACTAAAGGCTCATGCAGGTTGTCATAATATTTAATTCTTAAATATTTTAATCATCCTCATAATGCTTTTGCTGAAATCCACTTAATCTTCCTGAACTCTGTATATTTTGCAGGTCTTTTGAGACTTCGGTCTTTAGCCATGAAATACCACTTCAAATTCTTCTTTTTATTTCAAAGTAGATTGCAACTGTCTTATATCTTTTCCTTAAGGTTCTGTATTATTCCTTTGCCCCTATCTATGTTGTTCACCTTGTTGTAATATCTTTTCTTCCATTTTTGACCTATATCCTGAGTTCACCTGCAAAGTATAACACATTCAGGTGTTCTTCCACACTTTCCAGTAAGAATGAATCATTAGCTGAATTCATCAGGAAACCTTGTTCTGAGAAATTCTTTGTTATATAACTGAACTTGTGGAACAGCTGAGTTAAGGACATCAGAACTGAATTTGGGCATTATTGTGGCAGAAAGAAAAGAATGTTAAAAAGTTAAGCATAAAGGGAAATCTTGTGACAAATATGACAAGTTATTTTTATCTGTCAGTCTCATCTGTTCTTTTTCACAAGTGTGCTTGTGAAAGGACAAATATCTTATTCTGTATTTTTTAAAGTTATTGATATACATTATTCATCTTTCTGAAAAATGAAGCTTAGAAGCAATACTTTTTCTGTAGTGCCATAATAGTATTTTCCAAACCCTACTAGCTAAAGAGATGTGGTCAAAAAGACCATAATGGTTTTTGAAATTTTGAAATTTTTCAAGATTCAGAATAATAGACAAAAAAAATAATGAGTTGGAGCTTGCAATCATCCTATTTATTTCTTCCATAATCTTATTTTAGTGTGATTTTTGGTCATGAGGATCTAATTACCGGCCAAAATCTGTGATTTTGCATTTTTTGTTATGTAGTAAGCATACTGACTTGCCATACTATTGCTTGTTTCCATATTCTACTATGTATGCAGACTGCTCATGATTAATAAAATCAAGCACTTTCAACATCTGATGGTGAGTTGTTTTCAAAATTGCCATTAGATTGAGATCACCTGATGTGGTTTCTGCAACTGCATCATGTTATATACTTGTGTACTTTTTTGTTGAGATATAAGTTGTGACTCAGATATGTATTCTTTGTAACAAGATTCTTCATTATCAATACCTCTTTTTTCTTATATTTGTTTCCTTTCTAATGGACTCATATCACTGTTTGTAATAAATATATTAACTTTGAAGTTGGAGATACTTTCTAGTTACTCTTTTTCAGTTCTGCTTCTGACAATAGATGATTAAGGAAAATGCACTCCAACAACCTTGTAATTTAAAGTAATTGTAATGCTGTAGACATGGCAGTCTGCTGAACGCTCACTGTAGGCTGCTGTAATTCACCTCCTTCTGTATAAGTCAAGAAAATATACAAATGTCTTATAAGTTTTCAAGCTTAGAAGATTTCTATTGATTGACATTCAGTTAAAAGTGAACATGACAATTTGAATGCATCTGGGAGCAGTCTATATTTAATAATTCTTGAAGCAGTGGAATTATTTGTCTTCACAGAATCACAAAATAGTTGGGGTCGGAAGACCAGATGATGTTGGATCATCTGGTCCAAACACTCTGATCAGGCACAGTCAGCTAGAGGAGGTTGTGCAAAGTTATATTCAGATGGGTTTTGAGAATCTCCTCTTATCAAGGCTTTATAGCCTCTCTGGGCAACCTTTTTCACTGTTCAGCCATTCTCACTGTGAAAAAAGTATTTTCATGTGTTCAGATAGATTTTTTTTTTGTGTTTCACTTGATGCCCATTTCTTTTCATCCTGTCCCTGAGTACCACTGAGAAGACCTTGTGTGGTCTTTGCTGGATTCTCTCCACGAGATCCATGTCTTTCATGTACTGGAGTACATTCTTCTACTGAATATAGTACTCCAGATGCAATCCTATTAAGCTGAGTAGCAAGATAACATCCCTTGACCTGCTGGCAACACTTGTCCAATGCAGTTGGCCTTCTTTGCGAACAGGACACATTACTGGGTCATGTTCAACTTCTTGACCACTTGGGCTGCCCTGGTCCTTCTCTGGGAAACTGTTCAGCTCCCAGCTTGACTTCGTGCATGTGGCTATTCCTTCTCAGGTGCAGAGCTTTGCACCTCCCTTTTGTTGAACTTTTTGAGAGCCTTCTCTGCCAATTTCTTCAGTCTTTCAAGAAGCACTTAAATCAGCAGAAAAAAGCACCTGTTATATCAACCATGCGTCCCTTGCGAAGGGTTCCATGCTTACCCTTGCTGAGGGTACACTGTTCCATCATCAAGGTCATTAATGAAAAAGTTCAATAGTGTTTACTCCACCTTGGACCCTGGCGGACACCACAAGAGACTGGTCTCCAGCTGACCTTCATGTTGCTGGTCTCAACTCTTTGTGCCTTTGTTCAGCTCGGCTTCAGGCCACTTCACTCCCCACTTATATATCACTCACCACTTATATATCTTGTGCTTACATAGCCTGGACTATATCTTGTCCATGAAGATGCTAGGGGAGACTGTCAAATCCATGAAGATGCTAGGGGAGAGTGTCAAAATCCTTACTAATGTTAAGATAAACAACATGACTTCATCTACTGAGCCAATCATCTCATCATAGAAGTCCAGTTAAGCACAATTTCTCCTTTGACAACCCATGCTGACAACTGGAAATAGTGTCTAGTTGTTTCATAACCTTCCCACAGATGAAGGTGACCAGCCTGCAGTTCCCTGGATCGTCCTTCCTGAAATTCTTGAAGGTAGAAGTGAGATTTTCTGTCTTCCAGTCTTCAGAAACCTGTCCCGATTTCCATGACCTTTCAAAGATAACAAAGAGTGGCTGCAAGATGACATCATTCAGCCCCCTCAGCACTTGCAGGTCTATCCTGTCAGGGCCCATGGACTTGTATGTGTCCAGTTTGTTTAAATGTTCCCTATCTCCACCACCAAGATTGAGTTTTTATTACTTTCATCTCATGGACTTGGGATTCACGAGGGCCATTTTTTTTTCCAGTTAAGACTGAGATGAAGAAGACTTTCAGTGTCTCATTTTCTTCTGTAGCCTTTGTCAACAGGGACTCTGCCCCCTTCAGCAGCAGGCCAACTTTTTCCCTAGACTTCTTTTTGCTGCTTATATACTTGTAGAAGACCTTCTTGATGCCCTTTATGTCCCTTGCCAATTTCCACTCCATTTGGACTGTAGTTTTGCAAACCCTAACCCTAAGCATTTGGACAGTATGTCTATATTCCTTCTTGGAAAGGAATCCAAGGAATCCTGTCCTTTCTTCTTTCTCTTGTACACTTCCATTTTATGTTTGAGTTTAGGGAGTAGCGGGCTGACTTTACTTGATTTTCTGCTTGTTGGAGTGGGCCATTCAGTCTTTGTATACTTCAGTTAACTCCCTTTGTGTAGATTTTGTCAAGTTCATTTGTTTCTACTAGTAAGACTTAGTTGCTGAGATGGAGAAGTAAAAACTAAAAGTTTTTTTTAATATTTTTATTTCTTAATTGAAAATGTAAAGCCAAGGAGGGAGAATGTAAGATACAATATGGAAAATATTAAATAATGTTTGATATGTAATCTGAGCACTCAAATAGGTGCTTATGAACTCCCATTTTAGAAAAGTCAGTCCTAGATTTTAGGAATACATATCAATAGAAATGTGAACCTCCAGTTAAACAGTATATTGCTTATTTTTAGGCAGTTAGAATCACATGCAAAAGAGGCTTATTTATGATTACATTCAGCACTGAATGCAGGACTCACCAGAGCTCTGCATATTAAGAATTTTATGTTTGAAGACGATTGTTTACCACCTGAGAATAAGATTTACAATTGAAATGTCTGGGCTAGACAGTAAGAACTGTCAAACAGAAGGAAATAAGAATGGGAGGGAGTGGCTGAAATCCTCTGATTTCACTATGCTTCAGCATCCCTAAAAATTGAACGTATTTGAAGCTGTGATTCAAAACCTAAAGGTATTTTATAGGACTAAGTAGACATGAGTATAGATATGGATTTTCCAAATTCCTTTTAAAGGATAATAGTGTGTATCTAGTAATCTAGTTTAATAAACTCATCCATATAGCAAGAAAACTAGACTCAATTTATTCCTGTCAGAGTAGATTCACACCCTTTTATGCATGTTGTAAAGAAGTCCATACTAGCAGAAATTCTGTCTTGTTCAGTCTTTGTTACTGAATAAAGAAGTACAAATTCAACAGGAAGAACAAGAAAAATCATGAGCACAAGCTGCAACATATAGCTACATGACATCAGTAGTGATTATATGTCTTGTTTCTGCACTGAGAACATTCCTTACATTTAATAAAAAACACAAAGTATTCTGGGATGAAGAAATCTTTCACCTTCCAGTGTAAGTGATTGTTGAATCTAAACGGATAGCATCACATTTTTATACCCAGTTGCTTAAGACTTCAAAGACAGGTTCAGGTATTTAAATTGCTTATATAGAATAGTTTCTAGAGAACAATCAAGACATCTGCAAACAGTGCAATGTTCCCTGAATATCAATGAATATTCATTTTAAGATATCTCTGGCTTTTTTTTTTTTTTTTTAGCTAATTAAAATGTAGAAAAGTGGTATTAAAAGCCAACCAACTCTACCTGTGTTTTGTGATAAAACAAGTTGTGTACCTAGAAACTTCACTCTAGCATCAAAAACATGTAAAAATGCAATTTAAGCATGCCACTGTAATTTAAGGCACGAAAAATAACAGTTCGGCTTACTCAGTGATTCGTGAATAACTTACTTACTTATAGCTGTCATCTGTAAGACTTTTACCTGAATCATATCACATTCATATAGTTGTTTCCTGAAGTGACAAAAAGTGAATAAATATATATTTTTATGGCTCAGTGCATGTCTGCTATTTGTAATTTTGTATGTCTCACATTGTCATCTCACTAGAATTATATGTATCTATAAATAACACAATCTGTTTCTCTTGTTTATGAATATTTTGCCTACAGATTTTATGACCAAAATAAAAAACAAAGTCAATCAAATGAAAAAAAAAAAAAAAAACTAGCAGCAATAAAAATGTGTATACTGTATTTTGTTCCACAATATTTAATATTTTCCTTGGAAATGCTTGTTCCTTTGCTTGCTCTTTTTCCCTATGGATAAATTTTGCAATTGTCATGACTCAGGAGGATGTCATCAGGAGGACAGGTCATCTAAGCTCCATTGCACTGCCCTACACACTCTAGAGATTCAAGTCTACCAAAAATAATGAGAAATGTTCCATTTACATTTCTTTTTGAAATGGTGTTTTCACTGAAATAGTCCAAAGTACTGAATTATTTATGGTGTCAGTGATAATTTTCATAGACGGAGCTCTTTGCTGTGTCTAATTTCCAGATGATAGTCTGAGAGTGAGAGGTCTTCATAGGTCTTCCTATTCCTTTCCTAAGGTTTCTAGCAGTGAAAGACTTACACCATCATGCATAAAACAAAATATAAACATAAAACTACTGACCTACTCAGTAAAGCTTCCATATCATCACTATCATTTCCCATCAAAAGGTTTAAATTTTCTTAGACATAAATACTGCATAGTAGCAGAAGGTATGACCCAGCAAATATGACATGTCCGAATAACCAGTAGAAAAGTCTTTTGTACTCACTTAGTAGTACAGGGTTACAGAATATATCCAGCCTCTCATGGCATGATCAGGCTCTTGCCTGTTCAGCAGTGATAGCAATTAGGACTACTAGACTATCAAGTCACTAACTGTATTAAGAGTATGATCTTAATATATGTTATGTTCCCTTTTGCCCATGACTCAATTTTCAGGGCAAAAAAAAGGGAACAAAATTTCTTCAGTGTGAAACCTGTGGCAGGTGCATTCCCATCTCTTCTGTATGAGAAAAAGTTTAAGGACAAATCAAGATAACATTTTTTTTTCCTCACATTATAAATCAAATATATTATGATACAAGTCATATTATGAAATTCTTTTACCTTGCCACAGATTACTTTGTAGCACTTAAGTCTCTCTGGTCTAGCTGGGAATCATATCTTCTGTTAAACAATTTTTTAGACTCTTTTTCTTTCTATTTTTCTTTCTCCAGCTGTCTAAAAATAATCTTATATTTATAAAAACAATTTGTTTTGTAAAAACCTGGAGTCAGCAAAACAAATTTACCCTTGATTCACGCATAGTTAGTAATTTGTGTGACATCTGTAGATAAGTTTTCAGTGAGAGTGAAATTATGGACAAATCAATAGAAATATGGCTTCATCTATGTAACATACTGTTATTTGATCTCATCTCTCTAATGTTATGTTTTTTTTATTCCCTTGAGCATATTGAGTGATATATAGAAAATTTAATACAGAATTTGGAGGTCTAGAACAGTCTTAACAGAACTAGCATAGTTGACAGTTACACAGACTGTTTTACTTGAATACAGATTTACAATATGCATGTGTGATTATGCATTCTATAGCAGCTCCTATCATCATAAACTTCATTACAAATGCTTATAAAATAAACAGAGTAGAATCATATTACTGAATCTTTTCAAATTATATGAAATAGTTTAGACACAATCACACAATTCTCTTGTTTTTCTTTGTAAATACAGGATGTTAGGAATAAAGCAGTTCTTAAAGACTTAAGTTTGATTAAAAGAACTACTTAGCATATACACTAACAGTTGTTACAGAGGGTTATAAACTTATGTTTGCACTGGTTCTTTATAATTTTACAATAGTAGATATAAAAGCACAATGACAGGAAACTTTTTGGTATTGTTGGATTTGTTGAAGTTAAAAAAATGTAAATTAAATACAAAGTCTTTTTTAATGAAACATGACTCAGATTTTTTTAAAAAAATTATAAATACAGCATAAGTAAAACACAGAAAATATGTCACTGGTGAGGTATGGTCTTATTTACTGGTCAGAGATTATCAATGATGCTATGAAGGATAAGACCACATGATCAAGCCTAAATTAAGGCATCTATAATTATACTTGTTAAGTATGTCAGAGAAGTGGGACAACTCTATTTTTTTAAATTACTTAACTTGGTACTATAATCCCCCTCAGGAATAAAGAAGCAAGCACAAAGACAAATGGTAAATTATAGATTGTTGCTTGACATCGACAATTGGTCACCATAAATGGTTAGAAATAGAGAGGAACAAATACATAGAACAAAAACATTGACCTTTATGAAGATCTTTATAATTCATTGAAAGGTAATCACTACTTCTGTTGAGGTTAGTAATTACTATTATTATACTAGATAGCTATTAAAATAATGAATATTCATATAATGAGACTATTAACAATCTCCCTAAAAATAAAGCCTAAAAACAATTAATAGGGCAGTTAATTTTGAAATGACACACAGGGCTTATATCAGAAATGATTCACCATATTATAGATAAATATATTATTTTATCAAGACAGTAAGAATTCAAGTGAACTTCTTTTATATTTATATAGCAGGGATTTCATAATACTCAACTTTAGATAGTGTGTACAAAAAGACCCCTCCAGAAGTTGATTCAGCTCAGCTTAAAATAGATTCTTTCACATCAAGTTTCCTCAATGAATCTTAGAGAATTATCTTGATATTAATTTACTGACTTTAAAAACAAAAGTTCAGGGAAATTCATCTCACAATAAGGGCTTGTGCTTATAAACAGCCAATTGTGAACTTCTCAGTTCATAAAATTTTGTATCTATCTGACCTTAGGGGTGAGATAGAGGAATTTTAACTTCTTAGATAAATGTTTTATTCATATCCAGATATAACCAGAATCAAGTATGGCTGGACCATCTTTTTTTAAGCATTAGAAAATACTCTCTAAATTCACTTTAGCCTATTTAAATTGACACTATAGTTGGGAGGATGAGGGAAGAGAGTTCTCACACCTTAATATTCAGAGCTGCAAAATCATAAGCAAATTTCTTGTTTGTGCCAGTGCACATGAAAGATTTGATTATTTGCTTCTTTATGAGAATCTTTGTGTAAGATGGTATTTCTTCACCCTATGATTTTTATTTTTAAATCTAAGAAAATCGTGTATGTCACTTCTCTCCCCTTATTCTTTCCCTTTCTTGTTCTGTTCTCATCCATTTTTTTGTTAAAAGCAGTGTCTCTAAGTAGACAAAGATATATAGTTTTCTCTTGTATTTCAAACATGACACTCCTGTTACTTCATTGTGTAATTAAATCTGCCAATCTTGAGGGTTTTTATTTCAGTGTCATTGAATTCAGTTATAGTTAGATTGCATTTAAAAATCTATTCCTGAAGTCTTGTATGTATTCCATTGGTCGCTCACACTCTTAATTATTTTATAACTCTGTATTTCTTTGTATTCTTTGCCAGGAACAATTCTTTTTCATTTGTAAAATCATCCTTTCATAATGCTGATCCTTTGCCATATTCCTTGTTTAAGGGTCCAAAAAGAGTTTTGTTCTCCGTTATAAAAAGGTAAATTAGATAGAGGAACTCTCATAGTTCTTCCAAAGGGCATAGCAGTTGTACATGCCAAGTTGGACCAGGTTAAACAATATGCTGTTACTATTACAGCTGATGTATATGTCTGTTTTATTGCTTTCCACCCAGATATCATCCCTTGAATGAATAGCAAAATTTTGACAAAGTCTTACATCTGAGAAAGACAACAAAACTTCTTCTGGAAAGATAATACTATTTGAATGGAAGGAATGTCCCTTTTTCTTACTGATAATATTAGGATTTTTTTTTCCCCCAGGTATCTTAATGACTGCATTATGTACTATTAAAACGATACATAAGATTCTTGAAGAAAAAAAAAGTATAAAACTTTTTCCTAACATCTCTCAACAGTCTTTTTAATAGTTAGAGTTTTCTTGTAAACTTTTTCTTCCAGACAATATGAACTAGGTCATTAGTACTCAGTTTAACCATGCTTGAGACATAGAGGACATACGATTTCAACAAACCATAGACTGCCTGTCTGTTTGTCTATATGTCTGTCTGTCAATCTATCTACCTATGTATCCTGGTAAGAAGAAACCACAAAGATGTATTGGTACAAGTTTAGCTTATTTTTACAGGCAGAGAATGTAATTAGGCTCTGTAGAGGCCTTTTTCTCTGGCAAGTTCTGTCTGCTGGAGTCCTTACCTCTTGATAGCCTGGCACATGTAATGTGCTAGCATGTGCTGTAATCACTTTGGGCATGCTTTTCTGGGATGCATGGAAGAGCATGGGTGCATTGTTCTGGAAGACAGCAGGCACTAATTATGCTCCACAGATAAAGGATAGTAAAGGCTGAGAGTATAAATATCAAGTTTACAAAGAGTTGTAAAAGTTGCTGTGCAAAAATCAGACTGCTAAAGATTCTTATAACAGCTCTCTCCCGCAAATAATAGGAAAATATGAGTGTTCTACATCTTTCAGTTTCATAGTCAAGCTATAATTGGTTTGTTTAAGTAGCTATCTGCTCAATTTTTGTAAATTGCCCATATTGTCAACAGGGAGATCTTAAAGGTCTCCAGAGATTCCTTTTTGGATGCATAAGCTGGGTGGATATAATCTCGACTAGAAGAAATAATAAATAAATCTTTCTTTTGAATATATTTGGTGTTTTATTGAATATTTGCATAATGGTCTTTATTGTAGATAAACCCCTCATGAGGTATCTGTAAGGCAGACTTGATTCTTATCTTTGCAAGAAGAGAATATTTCTGGATTTGGATAACAGTGCTTAATTCATTCCTCTTTTTGACAGAATTTGTAACTCCTGTAAACATCTATAAAGATCAAACAAAGTTTTTGCAGTTCTTTCTATTCTACCTCAATTGGGGCAATTATGTTATTTGTTATATCAAAAAGAAAAATGATTAGAGTGACCTTCTTTAGAAAGCAGAGCATTCCTGTGGGAGATTTTTAGAAGGGTTTCAGGGCACCCATTAAGAGCAATGGTGCCCTCTGAGTGACCCCTCACTGGGCAGGCGCAGTCCGGGTTTGTACAGGGGGGTCCGGGTGACCCCTGTATGAACTTCGGGCCTCGCGCCTGCGCCGTCAGGCGAGTTAGCCTGACGGCGCAGGGCCTCGAAGGGCCCGGAATCTTCTGGATCCCCAAAGGTGGGGGCCAGGTGCTCCGCAGGTGGGGGCCAGGAGGGGTTTGCCCCTCCTGGCCACCCGCCCGGAGACTGGCCCCCGCCAATCAGGACCCGTCTCCTCCCTTTCCCCGCCTTTTCCCCGCCTCCGATCCTCCCCCTGAAGAGGGTATTTAAGTTAATGTTCCTAATTAATAAAGGTTCTGGTTCTGGTTCCTTGGTTCTGGTTCCGTTCGTTCCAGTTCGTTGTCTGACCCAAAGCTTTGGCGTCCGCCACAGCCTCTGTGAGGCCAAATTAGGCGCCCCGGTTCTTCCGTCGGGGGCCTGACGGTGACGGATCCCGTGCCTGGTGCCGGCTTTCTGCCTGGCCCGATTGTCTCCTGCGAGCTCGGCGGGAAGGGTAAGGGAGTACCTCCCCCCCACATCTTGGGGAGGGCTAGGGAGGAATAAAGCCCTGTGGGCCAGGAGTTTGGGCCCCTACCTCCCCTGGGAGAAAAAGAACCGCAGCCTCCGGGGACCCTCCCCTAACACCCATAGGGTTAGGGGGTTCTGCGGGGGGCGCGGGCGTAGCACCCTTCACGTCAACAGGTGGGAGGGGGACGCCCTGACCCCGGTGGGTCCCACTGCCCCTCTGCCCATCTCGGGGGGGGCTCGCACGCGCGGTGCCGTCGCGGCGCAACACCCGTCGCGGGACACGTACCACCCTGGGTCGTGTGCGGCAACAGTTGGTGACCCTGACGTGATCTCCCGAAGCGGGGGGGTTCCGTGATCCTCCTCAATAAGTTACTACCCCTTACCGGCTGCAAGTTACTCGTCACCATTCCTGAATATCCTGAAGACCGGCATGGGTGTTTGCAGCTCCAAAACTTACCATCTCAGGTGCGGGATTCTACTCGCTGGCGGGGGTAGCCCTGGCGTTTCGTGGCCCCTCACCACTAGGGTGGGAACGGGGATGCCCGGCCACGAGGTCGGCGGGTGGTGCACGCGGCCTGGGGGTGCGGGCCCGAGCTGGCTGGGAAAGGCGTTAGGCTGCCTTCCCTGGCCTGTGCCGTGTGCCACCCTGCTGGCGTTGGACTCCACCGTGATAGGCCTTAGCGGTTGGAGTCGTCGCGAAAGCGGGCCCTATGGGAACTACCCGCCCCATAGGGAGGGAGAGCCGGTGGGATCCCGGTGGTATCCACCGGGATAATTGGGGAGGTCGAACCCCGGGTCAGGACGGGCTATTACCCATGTTGGGTTGAAGCCCACTAACCATACTGTGTATGGTATTTATCTTATTTATCCCTAACCCCCAATGGGGATCAACTAGTTGCCCCTATCCCCGTCAGGGACTGCCTGTTAGGCCCTGATGACCCCCTGGGCGAGGTTCCCGCTTAGGGTGCCGCGGGCGAAGCGGGGACCGAACCCCACGGGAGGCCCGCTGACTGCGGCGGCGGGAGGGGGCGGGATTGTGCAAACTGGCTCTGGGGAAAAGCGGCGGTGCCAGGGTACAGCCCGCGCGGGGGTGTCTGGCGCCTGGCCGTGGCCGGAGCCGCGTTCGGCCGCGCCTGAACAAGGTTTGCCTGATCTCCCCTCTCTAGCCGCAGCGGTCACCAGGATATATCTGGGCCATTACCTTTTGGCCATCTGGCCAGGGGGTGGCAGACTGATAGTTGACCATAGTTAATATCGCAGCCGCGCGGGCTCGATATTAGCTCTGGCCAACAGGTGGGGGGGGCAGCTAGCGGCAGATCCCGCCGCTTAGGGCCAGTCGGCCGCCCTGAGCGGAGGGATGGGCTGGGATTTCCTCAGCACGGGGCTTGGGGATGGGGTTTTAATGTATCCTCTATCGGGTTTTACCGATATGGCAGGGAATTATTTATTGATTAAGATTATTGTCATCTAATTCTCCGAGCTTAATCATGCCGTTTTCTTCTAGTCTGGAAGAGGAGGCGGCAGGAGACTATTTGTGCTGCTTCCTACAGCAGCATGCCCCCGCTGTTAGTAGCGAAAGGGTGCGGGCCTTGCTCGCATGGGCAGCAGAAGCGGGGAAATTCCCCAGCATTGAGAGTATCTTATCCCCTGAAGGGTGGGGAGCTCTGGGCACCCATATTGCGCGCGAGGGCGGGGCCACGATAGGGGCTCGCCGGAGGGCGGGAACCTTCAGGGCCGTTATGGCGGCCCTGGAGTGGCACCAGGCGCGGGGGCGGGTGGCACGCGCGGCGCAGGGTTCCCGACGCCGGGACCCAGAACATCCGGACCCGCGCGTCGGATCATCCGGGCCTGCGCCGCTGGAACCATCCAAGCCACGCCCCGTACCGGAGGCCGCTCCTGCGGGACCGGAAGTTCCGTCCTCGACGGTGCCTTCGGCCCCGCCTCTCCACCCGCTACCATCCGGGTCGCCTCCTCTCGGCGAGGATCGGCTCGATGAGAACCGGCGCGACGAGGACGCCGCGTCGAAAGGACGGCCATCGCTCCAGCCTCCATCGCCGTCTGCGCCTGCTCCCGCCCTGCGAGGCGGTGATGGGGGGAGGGAGTGGGACGCGCCGCCGCCCCTGATTACTGGGGACAAGAGAGCTGAGGATAAGGTACCCCCAAAGCGGGGAATTGTGATGGTAGTTGGTGCATCGAGCGGCACAGGTGTGCCTGACCCTAATGCTAAAGGATGGGATGAGTTGGTTAGGAGTGCCCTGGCCCGTGGAGACCTGGGCCCTGCTGAAGCCCTGGAAGGGCAGATTGCC
>VWPW01024767.1:32863-58282 GCA_013389825.1 Crypturellus undulatus | reverse complement strand
AAAAAAATAGCTGATTTTCCTCTAAATACTAATTTTAAAATGAATTCATAATACCAATGTGAGGCTGTATATGTTTTATTCATCGTCAGTAATTTTTGTACACAAGGCAAATATTAATAGCTGAAAGGCAACATTTTTGCAGAGTATGTACAGAGCAATGTACAAGCAAATTTAAGAGGTTTTAAACTATTAGTCAATTTAACCATTTTATAAAAAGGAAGTGATGCTTTTTCTTCTACAACCTCCTTTAGAAATAATTTATTGCCAATCTTAAACTAAAGCAAGGAGAAAAAAAATTTACAATAAAAAGTAGTCCCTGGAAAGTTTATAAAAAGTTAAACATATAAAATTGTAAGCCACAAACATTTATACAAAGCTAATACAAATCTTGGTTTTGTTAAAGATCTATGAGGTTGTTACAAAATATATTTTTACATAAAGGCTTCACGTAAGGTAAGCTCTCACTGCTACTGAAAGCGCAGGAAAGCGGTTTTAAATAGTCTGCAATTCAATTTATTTTCAAGTACAACGCAAAGAAATTGCAAAATGGCACTGTATTGCAATGTTGTGGAATTAAAAAAAAACATACAAACTATGTTAATGGTACCATCAAATAGGCAAGACCTGTAAAGTTGACTTGTGAACGATTCAGTACAGAACGTTTCTGATCATTCTGAAACAGGAAATGGTATCGTTGGAAAACAAATCTTCTGCAATCACCCTTAAAGAGAAATGTCTCGAGAAGTCTGCAGTCAGCAAAGGGCATGTTAAACATGCGCGATTCTCAGTCTTTAAGCACTGAATTACTCCTAAACATGAGACCATAACCTCCCCTAGTACTGTGTTCCTGTTTTTAAATTAAAAGTAAAAAAAGACAAAACTCAGACAAGATTTGGCACAATGGGGAGCACTGATCAGATGTGGGCTGAGCAGGTGACCTGATACTGATCAGACTCCCACCGAATGCCCGGGGGCTTGGGACGGCCACCTCCGCCGAGCAAACCTAGCCTAATTCACAGGGGCAAAACTCAAAGCCACCACTAGACGGGTGAGTCTAAATACACCACCTCTGACATCAAGGAACCCACCAGATTCTTTTCTTTTTTAAAGAGCAGGGAGTCTAAAAGAACACAAATTTAACACAAATTGATGGATTAGGTTCCCACATACAACAGCTTAAAAAAAAAAAAGGAATTTTTACAGCCCTGGCGATCAGGCACAGTTTTCTGGTGTCAAACAACTCGGTTTAACATGCTGCAGCAGGGAACATCTGCTAAAACACCAATTTCACCTTCAGTGCATGGAGGCTGGACAAGGCACGGGTAAATCTCAGTTCGTCACCCATCAGTGACCTTTTTAACCAGCTTCTCTGCCCTGAACAGAACTAAGAGGCTCAGAAACCTTCCTGCTCTTCACAAGAAACCCTGACCCGGGACCTCAGAGGGGTTTAAACCACAAAGTCTCGCTCTTATCAGCCAGGTGTGACTCACTTGTTTGCTTCAGGATACACATCAGTCTGCTCAACAATATCAACGGCTTCATCTCTTGTACCAAAGCGATATTCTGCCATAAAGAAACAATATTTAGAAATAAATCTAGAAAGAAATCCCTTTGCAGGGAACTGACACGCGGCACGTTTGAAGGTGGGGAGCCCAAGGCTCAGCCAGGATGTCCACGTGGAAGAGCCGTGTGAGCAGCCACATCAGCTCCCCGAGCCCTTTCAAGAGTTGGGAGAGGGTGACAGGACTCAGGAATTTCATTAAATTCATTAATTCCTGCCTGAGACTCAAACAGTGCTTATGTACCTGGACCTACTTGGTCAGAACTGACCCACATTTGTCTCAGAAATGCTCAGTGCCTGGGAATACTGACAATATCCTTGAACTGGCATCAATTTCGAGGATCCTTAAGCAAATTAACAAGTCCCTTGATTTAAAAAAAATAGCATTTTACATAGATTAATTTGTTTCAACAGGCATATTCCTAGTAATCTTCATATCACCCAATATCCAGTCTCAAGCCTCCTTTGTAATCATCTAGTCTGCCATCCTGCCAAGCACATAACCACAGACCCTCTCCAAATTAACTCTTATTTTAAGGCAAGCAGTCTCCTTTGCAAGAAATTTGTTCAAACACTGTCAGCAACGGAGAGAAAGGAAAAAAAGCCTCTTCCCCCTCTCACGGATTTGTTCCCATGGTTAACTGCCACCTCTGGAAGGGTGTGGATTTGTTCAGCTGCCAGACTGGACTTTGTCCCGCGCTGCCGAGGCTGTTAGACTAAGGTGTGTTGCTGCTGACCTAAGGTTTATAGCTCAACCCAACCAACCTGTAATCCCTCTTCTAGGAGGAGGAGGACTTCCTGACCCCACCACAGGCATGCTGGCCAGTCTTTTACATACCCTCATTAATCTCTTGTGCTATCTCTAGTCAGACATTCTTCTTCAGTTGCTCATTTAGGAGCTAAAGACATCAAACCAGGAGTAATCATCTCCATGCCTAATAAGGAGGTAAAATCTACACGAAATATCCCAATCTGAAGATCATATTAACCCTCCTGACATGCTTGCTGCATACAGGCTTTTAGAAGATCATGCATTTTTTGCACACAAGCTCTTTTTGTAATTCTCTCCTCCCAGAAATAGGGCTTCATCAGACAAATCAGAGTAATATTTAAGACCTATGATTATGCACTGGACAATATTGAAAAATAAAGGTATTTTGAAGCACTTAACTGAAGTACACATCCACTATTCCCCTTCTAATGGAAGGAGAACACGGTACAGAGATGCTATTACACCTTACAGTCACAGTAAGTAGCAGGCGGAGCTCAGAAGACAGGGAGCTTTCCCATGTCCTAGCAACATTATCACACGCGCAGGGATTCTGCTCAAAGCAGTTTGAATATTATATCATACCTCTTGCCACATATGTGTTATGTTATGTAAAAAAATTATGGCCAGCATCATTGTCCACAGGAATTAGCTGTTTCCCTGGAGCAAAGTGGCAAGCAGAATAGTCTAAATGGAACTTCAGACTGGAGGAAACCTGATAGTGGCATTGCTTTCTCCAATGCAACTTGGCAAGCTTGCTTTTATTTAGTAGTATTCTGTGTGGTGTATGAAGACAGCTGTTCAAAGAGTATTTTTTAGTTATATGGTCACATTAAACTCCCCCTGCCCCTAAAAAGAAGAAAAAAATATATAAAGAGAGAAGGGCAAGGGAGCTTTTGGTAACATATTATTAGTCATGAGCAGTACTCTATGCTGTGCAATGTATTTGGCTCAAGTACACTTAGGATTGCTAGACCCAATTTGAAAGTCTCAGAGACATTCTAGCCACCTGAAGCATATTCTGCTGTGACAGGCTGCTCTTTTTTCAAAAACATTCATCTTAGTGGTGTCAGCTACACAAGGCCTCTGCTGGGAGCACCTGTAAGCATAAGGCCACTGAAAATAGGGTGGGAGGACAGAATGCAGAGAGGCACTTGGGTTTGCAAGCACTTCTATCCATCACCAAACGCTCCCTGAAAGAACAGGCACACTGCATTAAGTTATGAAGTTAAAAAAAAAAAGCAACTAAAAAACCCACAGTGATATATTAAAGCCCTTCAAGATCAGGGAAGGTACCTACACGTAACATCTGGTTAGTGGAAATAAATACGAGTTTAGCTTGTTCCCCCTTCCCACATCAGAATCCAAGAGAACCGTATCATAGTGCGTGGTGCTTCGTCACGGCTCTAAGATGTACTTAAAAATACAACACGGTGAAAGTGTGTGCTGTGCCATCCACTAATTCCTGGTCATTAGACTTCTGCCTGCGATAGTACTTCCTGCCAGATATGTCTGAAGTTCCCAGTATAAGTATTTTTAAAGCATGTCCTAATCAAAACCCATGCACAGATTTCTACTTAGATAGGAAGTACATTACACCAGGTATCCTAGCTTTAAATAGATGATTCCAGCAAGGGATTCATGGAATTTCTAACCAACAAAAGACCTGAGAAATTGTAAGTCAGCTGCGGAATCAGTCGTTTTTATGAAGTTAGATGCGAAGAGTTTCTTTTAAGTTACTGCCAAAATCTAACAATTGCATCCATTTCATTGAAGTCTGGACTTGGAACTCAGAAGGTGTAATGAATTTTCTAGTTTGGGGGTTGATTTTTAGCGTTCATGCTCTTAAAAGGTCAAATTTAATCACTTTACAGGTAACTTAGACATAAGTTTGCTATAAAATAACAACTTGAGTCAACTTGAAGCTACACTGGAAGAGATTAAGCCTGGATTTCTGCAGAAATTGGCAATAATGTGTTCAGCAGCAGCTTTTAGCCACGTATCAAGAAGTCCGACAGGATCTGGATTTCTCTACTCCTGTTGTAAACTTCTAGTTAAAAACAACACACAAAAGTTATTCAAATAAAAATGTCTTTTTGCACATCACTGTAGCATAAGCTGCTTGAGGTTATCATGAAGGATGGTATCCTTGACATCACGGAAAACTAGTCGGATGTTTTCTGTGTTAATAGCAGTGGTGAAGTGGTGGTAGAGGGGCTTCTGCTGCTGGTCCCGGCGTTTGGTACGAAAACAATCCACTAGGAATTTTTGGACATCTGTTAAGCAGTGGGGATCCCCTTCAAACTCTGGGAAATAGTCTTTGATGCTCACTTTTTGTACTTTTTCCTCGAGCAAGTCCGTCTTATTTAAGAAGAGAATGATGGAGACGTTGCTGAAGACCCGGTTATTGACTATCGTTTCAAAAATGTTCAGGGACTCCGTGAGGCGGTTTGTCTGCCGATCCTCCATGAGCACTTGGTCAAACTCGCTGGAGGAAACGAGGAAGAGGATCGATGTGACGCTGTCGAAGCACTCGAACCAACGCTTCCGTTCTGACCGTTGGCCACCTACATCAACCATTTTGAAAGGCACATTTTTTATTTCAAAATCGTACTCGTGAATCCCTTTTGTGGGTTTTCGTGCCAGCAGAATGTCTTGCTGTGATGGGAGATAATCCTAAAATAAATAAATAAATAAAAATAAATAAATCAAGAGTTTTCCAATTAGGATACAAGTCACAGGTATGGTGATTATAGCTGACTTGCAATCTAGAGAAAAGCTTGCAGAGGAGCAGCATGAGGTTTGGAATAAATATACACATGCATGCATATTTATATCTTAACACTGAAGCATTTTGGAAAATCTACAGTCCAAACCAAGGGAAACAGGATTAAATCAAAATATTTACTCCAGGGAGCTGTAGTCTTCCATTTGCCATATGACAAGTATCCATAAGCAGCACCAAAAGGTCTACCACGACTGAAGAGTGTACCATGAATTCCTTAATGCAGTTTCCCTCATTCTGAGTTACTTTATGCTTCACTATTCCCTTCCCACAACCTGGAAAACACACTAGTTGCCAACATGGGAATGCAGTAAAGGAGGTCTAAAACAGCCAGGTTCCTCAAATTAACAACCAGTGTCATACCCTGTTCTAAATATGAGCACTTGATTCCTCCCACGTTCACATGCAGATTGTGTAAGCGACTCAAAAAAGGGCAGTGACATCAGTTCTGCTGAGCAAGGCATTTTTAAGACCGCCAATTAATCATGCCAGAAGTGTCAAACCTGAGCACCCTGCTGCGCCGTGCCGTGGGCAGCTTCCTTTCTTTGGAAGATCCGCACCTGCCTAAGAAGCTGCTTCCATCTAGCTGGGTGACACCTGCAAGCTCCCCCAGCCCGTGTGCCCAAAACACACTGTGTTACCAGCAGGTCAGAGGAAAAGCAGGAGCTCAGGACGTCGCAGCCTATTGCCCGCAGTGCTGTCTAGGAGGGTGCCCGAGGCAGCTGCTCCTGCATTTGTGCAGAACACCTTTCCCTTCACAACCAAACACGCAACAGAGGTTTCTGTAGTCCTTACATTAAAGCCATCTTCACCAAAATGCAGATGCTCACAGGAAGGTCCCCTCCTTAGTTTTTGCTGGCATGAAATTCAAGACTCAAATTGGGGATTTCTTCATTCTAAGAATTACATCTCCTCCTCATACGGTCCAAGTTCTTCTGCTTTTGAAAAAGTGCCTCTATAACAGAAGCTTAACCCAAGATTTACAGTTTTGTTTTTCACCTGTCATGAAAATCTTCCTTACATTTTTCCAGCATTTCTTACAACATCAGAGAGGATGGTTTAAGTTTCAGAGTTGGAATTTAAGTCTTTTCTCAGTGAATAATCTACTGTTGAAGATCTTCCTTTGACGATGTCAGTCAAAAATGCAATTAAAAGAAACAATTAAATCATGAGTTATGTATAATGATCCAAATATTAAAGGACCCTTTTGCTTTATCATGGAAGTTTGAAAGCGAAACTAAAGAGGGGCTGGTTTATCTGAACTTCTGGTCTCTTCATTCAAGCTGTTCCAGATTAGGGCATTGATCTTTATCATGGCTGAAATTACGACACAGCTCTCAAGCACAGACTCAGACACTTCTTGCTACCACCTGAATCCACAGGGGAGCTGAACCTCTGAAGCAATACCCAACCTCCTTTGAAACCTAATGCAACTTTAAAAATTAATAAGACTTTATTTATTACATTTAACTTGTGTCCTTTTTCTTTTAAGTCAAAAACTACTAGAAAAGAAGGACAATCAAAGTTAATAGAAACGTGCCTATCAAGTGGTACTAAATACGTGAGAAGGGATTTGGGATAAATTTGAATGTTAACATTTAGGAGAGAGGACAGAACAGGTTTAATCCTTATTCCATCTTTTAAACAGGAATGCAGATTTTTTTTTCTTCTATTCAGGAAGGTCATCTCAAAGAAATTCTCAGGAAAAAAGTAACACCACGCACCTTAGGAGAGTTTGAAATAAGAGGTAAAGCCATATATACTTTCTGCAATGAAATGAGCACAAAGCAAATCACTTAGGAGTTCACCCTGACCATTTATGCAGCAAAGACAGAATTCCTAACCTAGAATTCCTGACAAACACACTCCCAAGTATTATTACTCATTTAGATGCTTTCCACACACACATTTCATCCCAGATGAGGGCTACCCTGATGCAGCAGCCCAGTGAGTGTGCTGGAAGCGAGTACTTGGTGTGCAGCCACCACTCAACTACAGGAGGCTTAATGCATTCCTGAAAAGAGCATTAAAATACTGGGAGATTTCTTGAAGGATAATTTCATTCTTATCTCCCTCATGCACAGACTGCTCGGAAACCAACAGCTTCCTTCCATAGCCATTCTGAATTAGGCCCTTTTTCCATTTTTACTGTTAATAGAACTTTCCGTAAGTGAAGCCTTCTGCATTAGGCTAATGTTTCCTAGGGCCAGCACCTGGTGTTACTTTCAAACTCTTTTTACCACCTGCCTGCTGTCACTCTGCAATTTTCCTCCCAAACCCACTCTCTTCTTCAACTCTTTATCCACTGGCAGCAGAAGTAACAGACTACTACAAGGAATGAAGCAGATTCTCGCATTCAGGGGGCTGCTCTTCCTCTGCTGAGCTGACTAAATCTGACCAGCAGCTCCCTTTTGGCAAGGCACGTGAACCTGAGGTCCATCTGCTTATGAGCAATCCAGCTGCAGGCCAGCCCACTTGCACCACAGATCAGATAAGAACAGTAAAATACTTATATTAGCACATTAAACAAGTCTTACAAATAGATAAGAATAAACCAGAAGAACTTATCAAACCTTTCAGTAACAAAACTTAACCCAGCACTTTTTTTTTTCCCCCCACCAAATACTTAATGTTTTCTATGACAGCACATCTTAGGAAGCCTCTGCATCTCAGCAGCCTCTGGTCTAACTCTGAAATGGAAATGCTGTAACTCACAACCCGTCACTTCAAACCGGAAATGCTCTAACGCACAAGTCAGCTTCCGACAGAGCAGATCTCTAATTCACACGTGTTTTCTGAGCAAACTAACGACTGCCTGGCCTCATGCATTAAGAACAGGTCAGCATCTTTCAAAGAGAGGCTACAAAAGTCTGCACCTGTAACAGTTTCTTGCAAAAAAAAAAAAAACATGTATGGTTGTTACATTTGGTAAAATAAGCATGGAGATAAGTGCTATTTTAACAATCTTCTGACTGCATAAGCATTTGTAACTTGCTTTTTGTTTAATTTCCACAGAAGTTGCATTTGCAGACAGCAGGTCTTTGCTTTGCCTTGTGTTTATGTCGCAGCAGCAACGAAGAACTGAGATAATGAGACAAGCAAAGTAGCTGAGGATAAAGCCAGCAGAAGAGCCACTACTTACAGTTCATCTGTTTAAAACCCAATCATCACAAAGACTATCTCAAATTCATAGCTAAAACAAACAAACAAACAACAGACTTACTTGCTCTCCAAGTTTATCCAAGTTGTCCAAGAAGTATTTTACAGATTCCCCCTAAAAAAACAAAGCAAACAGGTTTTAAATAAGTGGCACAGTTGATCTCAATAGATTTAGGTAAATTAACAGGACTTCAGAATGTAAACTATATATAATGGCTGCTAGCTTTAATCATCATCTTTTTTTTAAGCCAGCAATCCCAAGAACATAACTAAATTCTTATTTTTAGATTGGTTAATATTCAAGCTTTAAAGGCAGAGGCTGTCACATTTATAATAGATAAATTCTCGTCAAGTTCAGAATGCTAAGTAAATTCTACGGTGCGATTTACACTGACTGTCCATGAAGCACCCACAGACTCAGACACCTTCATTATGATAAAATGCATTCAATCCTTTCAGAATTGGAAGAATTGAGTCTGGTTAGACAAACGTTCAGATATAGAAACTACACTGGGGATGCGTCCATATATACAGCATTGCTATATGATCCCAGGCACTGCACCTGAGCACAGCAAATATTTAGCAGAAGAGAAAACTTCAACAGATGAAGCTAGAGTTTGAATAGACCTTCCCACCAAAGAGGCAGCTAGATGTTAATCCCCTATTTTAGGCTATAAACTGCAATGTTGCATATCTCCTACTATACATTCTACTGCCAATTTCAAGACATCATTGCCCCACAAGCAGTAAATGCAACTCTTAACCCCAATAACATAGAACTAATGTAAGCCGGAACTATAGACAACTCTCCAGAACCCATTAGTGCACTGGGAATAAGAGGAAGGAGGGATTTGTCCAGTGGCACTGCTGAACCCAATGACAATAATTTAACTCAATTCACAATAATTTAAGATTTTTGGCACCATCTTTCCGAGAGCTTCCTGGCCCAGGGCCAGATATGTGAGAGGCCGCCTGGCTGCCCTGGCCAGATAGTGCTTACAGGTTGCAGAACTAGGGACAGGACAGGAGCTTATGGAGGTAAAAGAGTCAGTGTCCCTGACTGCATTTGTTGCAAATGGGGGAAGGACCTTTCAGGTGTCTCAGCACCATGACAGAAGCAGGAGATTCCTTTTAAAAGCTCTGAATTACTGAGCTGTATCTGACTTTCTGAATAGGAAATACACAGAGGAAATCTGTATTCTCGCTCAGCAGATGGGAGAATAGAAATTCTGGCAAAATAGTCTTGATGTGGAATCCTTAAGTATCAAAACAGGGGCAACTGCTGGAGCAGTGAGGCAGGACAGCAACTGGCTCCCGACAAGGACTTTCCCCTCTGGAGTCTGAACTTCCAGAGTTCTGTATTGTCACCTAAGCAGCAGTAGGACAATAATGTCAAGCAACAGCCCAAAAGGGGCTCTGGCAGATATATAACCTAGGCACCTTTGCAAGTTTGCAGGCACTAAAAACAGTCACATAATGAAGGGAGACACAAGCCTTTGGGCAGGCAGTTTGAACATCAACCTTTAATTAGGCAAGGCCAGACTTTCGTTGAAACTTGCCTTGTGCACGACACACCTGCAAGGACAGAGTCCAATATAGACCTCCCCCCTCCTTTTACCTGCTACTCAGCTTAGCGCTGCCCTTTTCTCCAGGGACAAACTGCTGCAGGACAACTAACCATTCTGAAGCTGGCCTGGAGCAAAGCAGTGACTCTTCATTATGGGTTTTATGGCTCCACTTTTTCACTATTTCAGAAGTCTATTCTAATCTCACTCCTGTAAGGGAAGTGTAGGGGAGACAGCATTCCCATTATACAGAAAATAAAACAGATATATACACAAGGCTTTGTGTATAAATCTATCAGGAGCACTTTTACTTCATGCTTCCCAAACAGGAGAAATTCAGGAGGCCTGAATTCTTTAGCTGAATGCTAACGACAAAATAATATTTAAGGTCAGGTTTAATTTCTTTTTCAGTGTCTAGTAGGAGTTGACAAAAACCACAGTACTATGCACAAATCAGCCAGGCTCCAGACTCGTTAGCTGCAGGTATTTATTCTAAACCACCCACACTTTAGAGCCTACAGGTATGCATGAATGTGTACATGTATTTTTCATCTTAGCTCTTTTTATACTACTTACAAAGTGTCCACTTTATAAAGCAACATTGACCTTGCAGTGCTGCAATGCACAAGTTGTTGCCTCTCCTTTCAAGCCCAGGAGCTTTTGCACCTGCAAGGGATCGAGCTGCTCTAGCACACAAGAAAACCACAGCCTGCAAAGGCCACAGAAAAGCTTCCCAAAAGAGGGGATTTCCTGAAAACATGAATGCAAAAATGCATCCCATCAGCCAGCAGCAACGCTCTAGACCCACACAGACGTAGCAGTCAAAAAGCACACGGAAAGACTGCTCAAGGTTTCAGGCAGCCGTAGATGAAGTTTCGTGGCAGATAAGCATCGCAGTGGGTGCTTGGAAACTGCAATGAGGGAGGGATCAGGGCATTCACTTACAGGCACGCTGCCGTTCACGGCACAGTGACGTATCCCTTCTCCTCCTCCACAAATCCGATTTATTCACCGGGTGATTCCCTTACCAAAATCCATTCAGACAACTGCTATGACACACCAAGGAAGTGCTTGTCAACATGACTCAACCTAACATTATCTTTAAAAATAGTTATTCAAATGCTGACTTTTAAATCTTTCTTTCACTGGGAGTTTACAAGAGCTTCAAACTCATCCTCTCTTTTTACTTCCTATTCCAGACATCCCTCTGTATTACACAGCTACAAACCAATGCCTTAACCAGAGATAATTTTCCATCCCAACAGGACTTTTCAGAGCAAGGGGCTAAGCTCTGCTAACTATAGGCATGCTCTTTCTTGAATTGTAACCTGCCACAATAGATCCTTATCAGAACATGCTACTGCAAAAAGCAGGTTTGACCCATTTTAAATAAGCTTCAAAAAGGCACCATTACAGAACAATCAAGCAAGACTTCTGATCCTTTTAAAATGTGTAAGTCTTTGGAAAACCTTTCTCAGTATCATATAACACCAACAGAGAGAAAACCAAACTCAAGCCACCCTACACTGCCAAGGAACACCTTGATTCCAGCAGTTGCTAAACCTTAGTATGAGAATGATCCATGTGCAGGCACCTAAAACTTGCTAAGGCAGAAAAAAAGACGGAAGACAGAATTGTTTCTGTGTTAGCCTGCTTTTCATTACATTAAATATAGCACTAGACCTCACATTCTATACACTGAAGGCAGTAGTTACTCAGGCTGCTGCATGTAAGTTATAAAATTTCCCTTTTGACTAACTGCAAGTTATCTGGTTTACCTGAGACGACCGGAGAAATGAATCCGGGTTTCCCCCCACTGGCCACATGTCCCTCGTGCTGCGTTGCCACAGCGGGCAGGCCGCATGGGCTACCCTGCTGCACCGCACAGTCACCCCATGGCTCACTGGCAATGCGGTAAATTCCTGTTCAGGGGCCAGACCCATGTTCTGTGGGCACATGGTACAGAAATACATGCATATAGTGATAAACTGAACTGAACTTAAAATGTCTCTTCTACTGAGAGCAAGAGGGCCTTGAACAAGTCACAGTCCAGATCTACAATTTTATTTTTAAGGTTTAAAAAAAAAGTTACAAGGCTTCTATCAAATTCAGGAGCAGGGAAATACATAAATACCACTTACTATGTAAGTAAATTTCAACAATAATTGCAAAAATCAACTATTCTCACGCAAGGACCCAAAACTCATCCAAGCTAAGTATAAAAAGAGATAAGGCTATTGATAAAGCACAACTCCTTTCCATAGAGCTGCTAACACATTCATAAAAGATCATGTATTATATAACACAGCATGCTTCTAGTCAGGTGAAGTGGAGGTTTTAACCCAGTTACAGGTGAATGCTTTTGGTGCGTGTGTTTTTTTAAAATAATTAATGCAGGTGAACTTTAAAATAATTTTTACAGTCGAGCAGCTCTGAACTTCCAACCTCTGAAGTGTGGTTTAAGGTTAATAACAATTTGCTTGCTACACCACACAGACCGTGGAGCTCGTCCACTTCCCATTTCCATATACCGAAATTAAAGCATGTGCCCAAAGATGCTAATATCAATGGTAAAGTAAAACCTAGGTTTAAATGCATTTCCAGTATGCACAATGACCCGCAGAAATTTGCAACAATAATCAATAAGGCTGTTTTCTTGAATATAAAGCAATGCAGTAAAATGAATGACTTGCACACTAGCTTCAAAGACCTTACAGTGTTAGAATATGGTGCTTTTGCACCTTTAATATGGTAGTAAAATAAACCATGTTATCTCGAGCTTTAAGCAATCACTTTGCTTGAAGATGCACTTTTTTGTCTAAATGGAACATGCATCTCAGCTGCAGCCCTTCAGCCTCCTCCCTATTCAGAAATGCATGTAAACCACAGGAAGTTGACTGTTAAATAACTTTATTCATAACTGTCAAGTATCCCATTTCCAGAAAGGCTTGATTCCAAACAGCTTGTGCGACTCCTGCAGTCTCAGGATCCTCAGACCAAGTTATTTGGTCAGGAACATCCAATTCATTTACAAGTTACAAGAAAACCCGTCTGAATTATATTCTTACCAAATTACTTAGACCCTACAACAACAACTACCCCTGTGATACCGCATTTATTTTTACTTGTCTAGCTCATGCCTGTACAATAAAATATCTTCAAGTTTTACATAAGGCACTCTTCACAAATACAAAATGAATCATTTACCTACAAGGCAGCAGTGCAGTACAGCTGGGCCTATATGGTCTGAAGCCCAACAGTGTTTTTTTTTTTTTTTTTAATATAGGAAGATTACAGTCTAAAATGCTGCTACCTAGTACCTAAAGCAAAACAACCACAAAAATACTTTGGAGAAAAAAGGTCAGATCAATTACACAACAGATGAACATATCTTTTAAACCCAGGAAGTGGCATCAATTTATTTGGTTTCCATGAAAGCATTGTCAGTAATCAGAATATGATCTGCCGAAAACTTTAACATACCCAAACCACATTCTCTTTAAAAGGGCTAAAAACTATATAACACATTTTTAAGTAATTTGTCATAAGGAATGAGTTTAAAAACAAAAAAAATCCAAACACTTATTATAAAATAAGACATCAGTAACCTGCTTGATATCTACTGAGGTGTGTATCTGGAGGGGAAAATTGTTCCCCGGTTGCCTCTCTCTAACACTTGATACTGTTCTTCATTACAACAGTCTTAGCAATGTTTCAGGAGTCTGCAGTAAGAATATACAATAACTCCTTTTAAAAAAAGGTGCTACGGCATTTAGGGAAGAGTGTCTATGTAAGCAGCAGTACCATTTACTTACTAAAGTGCAAGGGAAAATGTTTGAAAGTGTGCTAACACAAAACACTTCCCTGAAAGAAATATTTCCTTTCTCTAAGTATTAATTATAACCAAAGTTATGTTAAAACTAGCATAAATTGGCACTCCCACCAAAACACAGCTGTCCTCACTCATGCCAACATGAGCCCAATTGCTGCCATGTGGTATAACCAGATCTAAGAACTGTTCCAGTTAAGACGAATCCTTCCCTCTCCCCTCCTTAAGGGGAAAGGCAAATTACTTTAAAATGGCAGTGCTGTCAATGGAAACATTAAAGGAACCACAGCCTGAAGACGGCTGAAATGCACATACCTTACACCAAGGTCATTTAGGTTTTTGATTTTTACCAAGACTGGACAGTTTCAGTCACAGACCACATCTGTTTACCAGGAGTACAAAATAACCTTATTCTCCCTGGGTATATGTCACCACTGCGTCAGTGCATCCTACCTCTGCTCAGAGCCCTCTCCTATTTCCTCTTTTCAGAGCTTCCTGTGCGCAGCTTGACTCGTCTTTGGCTTTTTTCAGATCTCAGAACCACGTCACATGGTGTAGGAGAAAACTTTCTTGCATTCAGGCAGGCAAACCAAGCGTCTATCCTAAAAAATGGGCTGAAGTCCTGACCCAAGAAAGCAATCTTTTATAAAACCTTTTAGCAGTGGAATAGGATTTGGATTCAGAACAGCTGGATCCCATTTGGTGGAGGGCTCTAAATATCGTGAAGCCACAAAAAAAACAAGTAAGGTCACATCTGACATTTTTATCTATGAGAGGGTGTTAACAGCAAAAGGTGAAGTACTTTAAGAACGGTTTTTAACCAAATAATATCCCTTTAATCTATTATCCCCCATTGACTGCGTAATCCAATTAATCCATAATTCTCAAATTGTGGAGAAGGAGTGTAGGTGCACAGTGCGTGGCAACTTGAGCTACCTCGCAGCATCCGGATGATGCTGGATTCCCCGGAGCATCTGCCACAGCTGCCAGAGACAAAACGTTGTGAACGGAAAGGGAGGAAGTCAGTCAACCACGTGTCATTTTAATGGTAAACGCAGCAAATAAAGCTCTGGCATCAGATTTTTCTCCTTGCACTGAATTCAGTTTTGCACTAGCCTTTAAAATGTGTTACACAAATTTCCATTTCTACTTTCATGGTTTCAGATTGGATGTGCTATCCCAAGTAGCCCAATAAGGACATGATCTAGTACTAGGCAGAACTTAAGCCATATATTAATAGGCTTCAGAGCAAATTGTTCCAGTTCAGAACTACTTTCCTAAGAAGTAAAAAATCCAGTTTTGTTTTTCTTTAGCTGACTTACTCCTCCATTGCCAAGCTCTCAAAAAAACTTGCTCACAGACATGAAAAGCCAGTACAGCTTTTAGACAAGGTCAAGAATGGCTTGCCATTAAAGTGCATAAAACTACAGCTTCTGCCACGCAAGACACCCAGTTATCCTATTTTCAAGTGAATCTGAAAGACTATTTGAAATTAGAATGCAACATATTCCATTAATGAACAAGAATTTTAAGCAGCTCGGGGTAGTTCTGGGTTGTACAAAGTGATATTCTGCTTGTATGATTCAAAAGCAAAAGCCAGGAATCAGTTGTTCCTGATATGATCCCCTAGCCAAATTAAAAACCCTAGAAACACAAAGTACTTATACTGAGGTGACATGAATCCTTAAGATCACTCTTCCAAAATATGAAGCAGACACTGAAGTCTTTTGCAGCCTCATCCAGAGATCAATGCCAAGTCAAGAAATACAGTAAGTGACACAAGGGACACCTTCTGTAGAGCCACAACATCTAGTGAAGAAGCTTCTGTTTGCTGGAACCTGAACAGAAATCAATCCATGTTGATCATGAATCATATCCAAGTTAGGATATGTTGTTGAGAAAGTTAGTTGCACTTTTTTCTTCAAAGGTTTATTTTTCCTCCCTTCTCTCCCTCACAAGTATTTACCCTCCAGATCCCTCTTCCAGAGGGTTTTCTTTAGGAAGGATAGCAGTACTTTGCAAAAGATTTTTCAAGTTTCATTGATTTCAGGTCATGGCCCACGTGGAGATCTAGTAGAAGTTATATGAAAACACGCACTGACCTAGATGAAACAGCCACCTCCCAGTTGCTATTTACACTCTGGGAAGCATCTATATAAACTTCAGATGTTTTGCACACAAAACAGACTGGAACCAGACTGTAAACATTTGTTCTTCTTTCAGCGCACTGACCCACTGGCTCCATGACTTCATATGTTTGCAACTCAAACGGCATTTAATCTAACACTGAAGCAGCAGTGAGTCTGCAAATCTGCCATCCATCATTTGGAGCTTTACTTGCTTCCAAGACTGGCAAGGGCTCCTAAAAACTTGACAAATATTTGGCATGTAAAAACCTATCAGTACTACAATTTGTCAAGTTGAATTTTAAGATGCTTGAAAAGCCTATTATTATACATTCTGTAAACTAAACCACAGCCTTTCAAAAGTGGAAGTCTATAACTAGATACCAATGTGCACACAGTGAAGTATCCCTAGGATTCAGTCTTATAACATGCATTTGGTTCTCATTTCAGGCTCATGAGACATCCAGATGACCAAATGCTTTATAGTTCCTTCCTCTAAGTCACCGGCTCAATTAGCAGTATCCATTTCAGCTAAATTCTGCTATCTCTGTTTGCAAAAAATGCTAAACCAGCAAAATTAAATATTTGTGACATATGAAAATATCAGCTCTTGTTACAAGCTACCTGATAAGATTCAATGGTAAAATCACTAAGCTTTGTGGAAGATCTACATGCACCATTAGATGAGCATTTGTTTCTTTAAAAAACTGTAGAAACTGCGTCTTAGGCAAAGGCCTAGGTAATGAGTCCAAAATACTCTCTGAGCAGGATCAATACCCAAGAGGAGACAAACATTTCACATCACTTGTAGAATTTCTTACTAGAAATAAATCTGCAGAGGCAACTATATATCTGCTTGCTGCTGAAAACTGTTAAAGGTCCAAATAGAATCCACTTGTTAAATTTCTAATGGATCACCCTGCAAACCTCTGTAGGATACTTTGCATTATAGCAGATGTCAGCGCATGGCATTTCCCCGCCTGGAATTTCTGCATCTTCTTCTATTTGGTCACTAGCAGATGATCAACAAGTCATGTGTCCAGTGAGAAGCGTTTCTAGTTGCTCTGCTGAGATTCCAGGCAGTTTGCTTAAAATGATTTAACTGGTGTCATTAAACAAAGAATAAAGAGAGAAACTCAGATGAGACTGTGCAATGACACTGTCCTATACTTTTCATATAAAAAAATACGGGAGGAGGTCTCCTCAGTTCTCTGCCTAAGTCACCCCATATGATGTATGCAGTCATAGGCTTAAGTCACAGGGATATGACAGTCAACTTATTTTAAACAACGATACTATTATAAATACTGGAAAAACATTTAAGACATGAATGATCGTGACAGAAGTGTGATACAAGGTACATTAAGCACTGTGGAAGGTGGCACACTGCCTCTTACAGTAATTTTAGCCTCACAGCCTAAGGTATGACGACCGAGAACTCCGGGTGTTTTCTACATTTAAAATTCCTTAACTTTTCCATGTCCTAATGTTTATCATTATCAGAGACAGCTGTAGTTATGTTTTCTCGCATTTTTTTAAGCAACTTCCTCAGCTACTACAAGCTAAAGTTTCCTATTACTTTGCTGATTCTTTACAAGAGTTACAGCACTAGCATAGAACATTATAAATAGCATTCAACACAAACTGATGTTCAGGTCAATAAAACTGCCAAAACATCCAAGTCACCCAAACATCGCTCGAGCCGAGTTCTCACAGCTCAGTGAGAACAGATATAACCAGCCTCTAAGGCTGAAATCTTATTGCAGTAGGTTTAAATTAGGGAAGAGCAGCAGAAATCAACACTGCCCCTAGCATTGCACCCCGATCCAGAAGGAGGCCATTATTTGCATATGAAAGAAATCTTTCCATATTCTTTGCCTGAGGTGCATAATTAATTTCACCCCTATAGATGGAACATCACAGCTGCATTCATACCACAAGTTTTACCAGCATGGAGATTTGCTGACAGCTATGAATACTAGAACTTTGTAGTGTAGATTGGGCTTATATTTAGTAAGTGATTTGGAGACAGACGGGGAACAAGTCCAGCCACTGCTACACTTAAGTTGTGTGAAACACGGCAGGAGACAGCGCTACAGGTATTAACATGTAGTATCTTGCAGCTTAGCAGCCAATACGGAAATTGCCTCGAATACCTTTATGTACCAAGCTCTCATGTTACCCTGCAAGCAGCAGAAGGCAGTGAAAGCTCATCTAACACATTCACACCAGCTTAAAAAAATAAAGAAAAGATCCTGAGAACAGGTTCACCATGAACTAGAGGCAGCTCAAGACATGAAAGGCTGAGAAAGTCTCGAGCTCTTTAGGGCTTGCATGTTCTAAAGGGCGCTTACACTTTACTGTTAATTTTATCAAGGCTCACACAGATACAGAAACTAGATTTTTAGAAAATGACATCACCTGTTAGTCTTCTACAGTGTTTAAGGAAACCAAGGCACATGCAGATCAACATTCTGCAGCTTTGAGAGAGAACATGGGTAAGAACTCAGTGCCCTGCTCCCACACTGTATTGTGAAAGGCAGTATTTTTAAAGCAGTGGTTCTCCATAAACAGATATTTGGATCAAGCTTAAATTCAGAATTCCATCCTCAGAGGTTGTATGCAGACCACACAGACAAGATATGGTTGTGCAGGCTAAACATAGCTCACAGTTCTTCAGAAAGTTGATGCTGTTCTTGGTCAGAAGACAGCCCAACATGCTTCTATTTTGCATGTGTATATGGGGATTACATGCCCACATCAAGACAGCTCCCATTTAAAGACCTCTCAATCTAGAGCTACATCTGTAGTTAAAGCTAGTAGCAGCAATATAAAGAGATAACTCAGTTGAAGTAGTTGTTAAAAAAAGGAAGGCAGAAAAGATAGTGCTCTTCAGCCGTAAGAGAATAACGTCAGAAAGGGGAAGAAAGAAATGCCAGGGAGCAGACTCCTACAAGGTGCAGTAACTCATGGACATTGACGTAGAAAATCAAATCCCAATTTGGAAAATTAGAAAAATCATTTGGTTTCAAATTAGTAAACTGGCACTTAGTGATAAATTAATATTAAAACTTAGTATAATGGTTCATTTGAAGATAATCTAGATCGAGTAGCAGTAAATCACCATGACCAAAGCCCTAGTATATGCAATAAATGTCTTCTGGCCACAAACCAAGAAAAAGTAAACTCAAACCTCCTTGTTTAACCCTAGAGTAAATGCCTACATGGAGGCATTTGATTGCTAATATGAATTTAAAGTCAAGATAATCTTGCCTGTGGGACAGGAAAACCAGCCTATTTACAAGTATTCTGAATCTTCTCTGAAGACCTAGAAGACCCATTTTTAAGCAGAATTTTGTAAAACATTCTTCCTACCAGTTGCAGCAACAGTCATTCATACATCACTTTCACTTAAAGCAAAACCAACAGATGGCAACGGGTAACTCTAACCTTTCCAAGGGTTTTTACGAGTCATGCTCACTGTAACATGCCATCCTGTCACTTGAAGTTCAGTAGACCTATTGGTTGGGGAAAGAGGGGAAAATAATTCATATTTATGTACAAAGCAATAGTAGTTATTTTACACAGAAATTAAAGCAATAGTCACTGTAATCCCAGCACTGTAGTTAAACATAGTAATTTTTAATTAAACAAATACATGCCCAGATTACAATCGGAAGGATTTACAGAAACACATCGGGCAGTTGGATCTCTTGTCCTTTCCAGCAGTAAGTTAATGTTCAGTTGTGTACAATTGCTTCATCAAGATTCAGAGACAAAACCCAGGAAAGCTCCTAAAGAATACCAGATAACATAAAAATCTTACAGTAAACTGAACAAAGTTCTCCAAAAATGCTACTCTGCAACAGAAAATGCTACAAACTGCAGTAGAACTAACAGAACTCAAAGCTGAACACGCCTTTTCCTGTCTTCTATAATCTGATCTAGCACTTGCAGACATGCCACAAAAGTAAACAGGATCCCGAGGTAACTGTGTATCCAGTCATCCTTGCTGTATTTCAGGCCTACTTTACCAGCAGTTCTAGGCAAAAGCTGCCAGAACATAATGACCAATGACAGGGTCATCACTGACTCCATACACTGAAGGCTCATGGCATAAAAAAAGCAGCTAATGCCATTCACAAGTAAAAATGTCTATTTGAAGAGCAACAAGGGCTGGTAGCAAACATCTAAAACCGCCCTAAAGTTATTTTTACTGAAAATAATCCTTGAATATATTCAAAGCTCACGGTGCAACTGAGCAATTCAGCTCCATCTCACCTCATTGTCGAAAATGCCAAAGTCTCTTAAGACCTGATTTCCACAGTGCTTCTCTGTCAATCATTCTAGCATCAAATTCAGAAAAGCAAGTTCAGAGCTAGTACAATGACGCAAGAGGCAGCACCCCATGTATTTCTGCCCAGAAGCACCTTCCTCTGCAGTACTAGACACGCAGTAGCCGCACTAGAAACTTCCTTACCCCCCAGCACCTCAAAACAAATCCCAACATTCCGATTCACGGGAATACCAGCTTGCTGTTGTGTTGAAATAAACCATTGGTGCATATGGTACAGAGTTAAGATAATGGTTTTGTTTATCCAAATCATTATAGAAGATTATTAGAGGAAAACAATTTGCAGTGGGAAATCTGAATTGTTAATTAGATAATGGAAAGTTGAATGATGAGACAGATTAATTCTATAGCTAACATCGGTTGGCAATCTGACCAGGAGCTACAGAAAAGCTCAATGGATGAAGGATAAAGCTCAAGGATAACTAAATTCTTAAGTGCAACTTACAGGAGCTGACTAAGCAATGAAGGAAAAAAAAAATCCTGTAAATAGAGAGTTAGTAGTGCTAGTGAAATCGTCACTTGACCAACTTTTGTTTATAATAAAGTTTGAGTGATTATAACATTAATAATCAAAGTCGTATTGAAGTGCCATATACTGCATTAAATTGTAATTAACTTTCTCTATTTTCAAAACTTTATAGAGGTGTAAGCTAATGAACTTTCCTAAAAATTACTAGATTACTGGCCAGAAGCCCCCACACACTCTTAAAAAAAAATTAAACAACAATAACAAGAAACATACACATACTAAGGGAGATAGGGGAGATAGAAGATATTGACAACGCCCAGGATGAGTTAAATTAAGAAAAAGAGGAAGACCATTTTAGTGAACAAGGCATGGAAATGATTTCTAATTCCATTAAAACACAACTGAGTTTTGGGTTTCCCCGTAACATTGCTATAAAAAGCTGCATTGTTTCTTCAGGTTCCTAGTATAGCTTCTGCCACGGAGTGAAAGACGATAGAGGAAAACAGGAGAAGGAAAAAAGGCAAGAGCAGCAAAACGATCTCTTACAAATGCACTGGCACCTCTGGATTCCATCACAGTTCCTTTCCCTCAGTATCACCATATGAATTCTGATGCTTTTATTCCTGCCCACCACTGACAGGTTCCTCATTTACTCACTTGTACTTTTGTCCCAAAGTGTCCTATTCCCATGGTAAGTACTTTCCCAGCCTTCTTAATAGGAGTTATTTTTCAGTGCAATGTCAAACTCAGTCAAAACAAACAATCACTAGATAGTCTGAAAAGAAGCTATTTACAGATAGTGAAGCCATATTGTTCTTCCATAGTCAGTCCCAATATTCCACGCTTTTTTCCTTTATTCATCTTTCTCTCCTACTCACCTTATTACTCTATCACTGATACTTTCATTACATTTTTTGCCACATGCATTTGAACTACAAGGGGAGAAGTATTTCCCCCTCCTCTACATTTTACAGTACTAAATTTTCAGTCTTCAGTCTCTGCTTCAAGAATCAGCACCCAATAGTACTGAAACGCTGACTTCTTTCAACTTCTCCCTGTTCTTCTTCCTACTGACTTGGATGTGCCTGCCTGCACCTCCCTTGAACCGTTTGTGTCTTCTTTCCACTTCCTTCCACTGTATGTAACAGTTTCTACACAACTTAGGTTCTCAGAGGACATTTCTGCAAAGCTGTATCTGCTTCTGTCAGTAGATACAGCAAAAATATGTATTCCTTCAGGAGGGCTCTGGTATTCCTTCACCCACAATCAGCTCTGTCATAACTTAAACTGGAAGTCTGGACTGGGGCAGCAATCAAGACTTCACGCTTGGCTAGTGCTGATCACACTGCACTCAACACAATGACATCACTCAAGTTTTTTTTTTTCTTTTCCTCCTTCCCCTTTTTTAAAAAAAAAAAAATGTTTACAACTTGGCATGAATATCTTGCGCTGAAATTTTGAAAGGATTTAAGCAATGGAAGTGTAAATGAGTTATTTGTGAAAATGAATGTTAGACAATAGTTAACTACTAGGAGTTCTTTTAAAAATATTCTCAAGTTCAACCTAAAGCATAATGTGATACAGATGCATCTTCACAGAGAAGATGGCACAGACTTAGTGACTGCTAAAAGAAAGAAAAACGGTAGATTTCAGAATACTGCACAGACTTCAAGTCCTACTCAAAGTGAAACCGTGCACATGCTCCAGCTATGGAAAGAACCTACTGGTCAGAGACGACAGAGGCAGCAATGGAAAAGTGACCTATTCAGCCTGCAGTCATCAAACGTTTAATAAAAGACAAAGATTTGTTTAACAGATTTTAAAACAGATTATCCCATCGCAGCAATAACATCACTAAGAGTCACATTTGCGCCAAAGGAGGATCTCGAATTTAGAAGAACAGTTACTCCTTTATGATCTTTTTGAAGGGAGAACTCTGTTTTAATAGAATCCCTTTAACATCCAAATGCACTGGTACCTCACACCAATGCAAAGTCACAGGTCTCATTAGAACCATATTTACATGGCACAAAAAGAGGCTGGGCAGTCGATGGGTTGCTGGAGCACTCGCCCCTACTCTGGAAGATATTCCAGAATAAGGCCAATACATATTTACAACAAGTATTTACGCAACCTATTTAAGTCAGTGTATGATTACACAATGGTTCATAATAGCTCAACAGGAGACAGCATCATCTATTGTCTACATTCACACCAACACAAAGGTTATTTTTGAGACATTAAAACATAAAGCCACTTAGGTTTAATAGTTCTGTGAGAGCAGAATATCAGATTTAATCTATTTTAAGGTTCTCAAACTGCCCCACCCCTAAAAACTTCTTCAGCCTTGGCATTTTACTGTGCAAATCCACGAATGAATGGACAGCAAGCATAAGTCTTCCCCTCCTTCTGCGGCACTAACACAGAAATTGAGCGAAGGGACTGTTTAAGATCCAGCTCAGGAATAAAGACATTTTTTCTTTCTAAATCCACTACTGAATTGTGTATTTATTACATCTTTAGCTAAGAACTTCAAAATAACAAAAATCTCATTACATGAGAATTAACATACACATTTAAATTTAAACAGGAAGTATACACAGGGAATGCTTGCAAGATAGCTGAAATTGGAATTGAGAAGGGAGTGGTTTTTAAATTCTTCTAATTAACCCATGCATATCTTTCCTTAAAATCACCATAATATTAAGGCATTCCTTATTGAAAACCATGTGGGATTTTTTTAAACCAACACATTATTTAATCTAGGGTAAGAACATTCACATGGTAAAAACACTACACAGATTCTGACCAACGGTTCCTTGCTTTGTTACAAGGACTAAAAACTTGGTCTCAGTTCTCTCACATATGAAATGAGGACAACTGCACGAGAAGCTCTCTGTTACTCATGGCTTTAAAAAAAAGAAAAGAAAGGGAGGGAAAAAAAAAAAAGAGTAAAACTCATCTGTTTACAATACCGTAGTGTAACACTCTGCCATTCGAACATGCCCGGCATCTGTAGGGAGGCTGCTCAATCAGTGCTTCATTAAAAAGCCCAAGACATCACACGCACTCAGCTAAAACCATTAAAATACAAATCCTACCAGCTGGAACTCCCTGCGCCTGTCGTACGCGTGCTGGATGCCGCTGTCTGCCCACAGTGCTCTGATGGCTGGAAGATACTGCAGGAAAACCGTGGTCTCCACTGTCCCGTGCCCCACCGTCACCGCCCGCGTATCGAAAGCCATCATGGTATCTCCGTTGCTCTGGTTGGCCGGATCTCCCCAAGGAATATGAAGTTTCTCTCTGGCATCAACAAGGACTCTCACACCTTGAACAACAGGAAAGAACAACACAGTTAGGATTTCCCAGCATCTACTGTTTCACTAGCCTGTACTAGTCTGTAAAGGCTTGAACAGCACACTTGCTCTGTGTGCTGTCAGAGCTCAGCAGGACTAACCACGTAGTAAGAAATAATGAAGTTTAGGCAAAATTGACTCAAAGTACTATATTTTCAAGTAAGATCTCAGATATTTGCCGTTGATAAAACACAGCCCGGGATCATGCATATTACAACTCCTGCAGAAATGCTACAGAACGAATCTCATCACCCAAAGTCTCTCACTTGTATTATTTTTCTTCTGCTATTGTAAATATTCTCCAGCAGAAGCTGAACATTTTAAGCCTGTTTGTTTTTAAGTAAATAAAAACAAACACCACCATGCCAGTGCTGATAATGCAGAGTCCGGGGAGTAAAATCTAGCACTAGATTTATGGATGATGGTGGGGGAAAACAAGTAAATGTTAAGGCATGGGAGAGGCATAAGGAACCAAGATGTACTAACAGCTGCTTCTGTAACAACACGCTTGTTCAATACCATCAAGATTCATCATCTTTTCATAATTTTTCCATCTGTCAAAATCAACGAGTGCTGCAAAGTAACTACAAGACGTGTTGTTCTGGGGCGTATGCTTTCAGAAAGTAAAAATTACCCGACTTTATTAATGAACTATAATACGGTCTACAAAGTCGCTCGCCACGGTTACCCCCTCGCTGCTTATAGCATTCCCAGGCGGGGATGGGGAGGGCTTCCCAAGGCAGTTTTCCCTGGGAATGAGGACGCAGGGCACCCAAAGAAGGGGGCGGGCGGCCCGAGCGCGTCGGAAACTCAGGTCGGGCTTAACGGGGCTGCGACACCGCCCGGCCCGGGGCAGGAGGGCGGGTGACAGCGGGGCGGCCGTCCCGCCATGTGCGCGGGCCCTGCGACGGTGTCAACGGAACTTAACGGCCGTAACGGCCATCGGGGGGGAGGGGAGGGAGGGCGCGACCCCCGCGCGTTTCCCCCCCCTTCTTCTCCCTCCCTTCCCCGTCGCCCTCACGCACCCTTGATCACGTTGCTGTAGATGGTGGCGCGGAACTCCTCGCGGGCCGCGCGGTCCCAGTCCTGCCCGTGGATGATGCGCATCTGCTTGAGGAAGGTGGACTTGCCGCTCTCGCCGGCGCCCAGCAGCAGGATCTTGACGAGGCGCTTCACGTAGGTCTTCTCGCGGTTGAGGCACTTGTCGATCTCCTTGGACTTGCGCTGCTGCTCGGCCTCGCCGCTCGTGAGCAGGCAGCCCGGGAAGCAGCCCGAGAGCACGGAGCGCGACGGCAGGAAGTCCGCCATCTTAGCGAGCACTGCCAGCGCCGAGCGGACGGACGGAGGGAGGGAGGGAGGGAGCGGCCGCCCGGCGCGGCGCGCTGCAGCCCGCTCTCTGCGCGCGCATGCGCACGCGCCACGCCCGCCCGCTCCTCCCCGCGCGCG
>VWPW01024767.1:0-27767 GCA_013389825.1 Crypturellus undulatus | reverse complement strand
CTGCGGCGGGCACGGGGGGCGGCCGCGCCGGCAGCCAGGTGCGCTCGGACGGCGCCTCCGCTCCGCTCGGTTGCTCTCGGTTCGGTTCGTCTGTCGGTGCCGGCAGCATGACCGTCGCGCGGCTGGACCAGGGGCAGCGCCACCGCCCGCGGATGGCCTTCCTCAAAAAGGTGAGGGCCGAGCCGCGCCGGGGCAGCCCTGCCTGGCGTGGAGAAAACAGCGCGTTGTCCACCCCTATAGCTCGGTGCTGGGCGAGCTGTCCCGCCGCCGGGTCCCTTTCTCCGCGCTCTCTTTAGCGTCTCGAAGGCCCTAAAAATGGTGCCATGGACTAGCAGGAGAAAACAAACACCTGCTGCATTAGGCCCCCGACCTGCTTGACTGCGGGGGTGGTTGGAGCCCCCAGGTGATGCTCCTTGTTCCCGAGGGATGCGGGTATTGGCTCCCTTTTCCCGTTCTTGCCGTGTTTGTGAGCGGGAGCAGCTGAGCGAGTAGGAAGATGCACCCACGCTTTCGGAATGGGATGCGTAGTGTTGTAACGCCTTTGTTTTATTTTTTTTCGCTTTCCTGAACGTTCATTCAAAAACCGTAGCCAGTTTTAGCATAACTGATGTCTGCAGATATATTTTTTTGCGGCATCGTAAGTAAGTGTTTCTCCCAGCCGCTTTTCCTGCCTGTAGCTTATCTCGTTAAGTGGAATTAGCTGGATTTCCAGGAGCGAGCACAGCAACCTCAAATGGGAAAACCTGGGGGCTGATCGGTCCCAAAACATGCACTTGGTGCTGCAAACACGGGCCTGTCTCGCGCTGCAGGGGATAAAGAGGCATTTTTCTTTGGTGCCCTGTCTTTGTGGGTAAATTTGGCCATGAAAAACACTGGTGCCCTTTGGTACCAAGGGAAATACACTGGGCCAAATCCTGTCCTGGGCGAATATTCGCTGGGGTGGCACGTGGGGGTGCGGAGGAGAAGCTTGTGATCCTCAGGTGGGAAGAGCTGTTAAAGCAGCTGGTTGTTCTGGAGAAAGCAGCTCGCACAGGAGCAGGGGGAGCGTTTGAGCAGTTACTGGCTCTGTGTGCCCCAGACCTGCTGGGGAAAGGAGCCTCCTCGAGGTCAGTAAAAGGTCCTTGGCTCTTGTCTCCAGTATTTCTCCCCAATCCCGTTTTTCCCAGATAGTGAGGAAGCCCTGGATAGAGCCTTGGCTGTTAAACTGGTACAATCTGCTTAGTTTTGGCCACGTTTCCGAGAGCAGAGTGTGCCCTGGAGTACCAGGCACCTGTAACAGCTGCTGCGGCTGGTGGCAGCTGAGGGTGGTTGGCACAGATCCCCTTAGCACCTCGCAGAATTAGACCCTCGAGGAGCTAAAATCCTGGAGAGAAGCTTTGCTAATTGCTTAAGCCTGAGCTCCTGCCTCGCCCTCAGCTGCCATAGGGGCTGGAACAGGGATTTCCTGGGATGCAGCCGGTGCCGTTGTGCCTCCGGAGCTGGCAGGCTGCTCCATGCACCGTCTCTCCCGCTGGCTTGTGGCTTGTTCCCTTCCAAACTGCCTTGGAAAGTCTATGGGATGGAGGGGGAAGCTCCCAGACAAGATGCCCATGTCTGTCTGGACTCTTGTGTGGATGTTTTGGCTGTGCCTGGCGGCTGGGCACGGCTGCGTTTCGCTTTGCAGATTCCATTAGGAGCTCCTGCTGGGGCGATGAAGGTGGCACAGGAAGGGAAAGGGGCATGCAGAAAGGTGGGATTGGTAAAGTGCAAGCCTAGGAAACGAATTACCCTTTTGAGACAAGAGTTAGGATAAAAGGTTGTATCCCTACCTGAGGAACAGGGAGGGAATATTGATCTTTTCAAACAGATTTAGGTAACAAAGAGGGGGGATGCAGAACCAGGTAAATATTTATGATGGGAAAAGCTCCACGAGAAGGTGTTTAATTTTAGCAGCAGGAATGGGCCTCTGTAAGGGGGAGGACGTGTCTGTGTTGTATCCAGCAAGGATCCCCCATCTGCGCTCCTGTTTCTCGCCTCTGAGTCATCGTGTTGTTGCACGGCAGAGTCAGCACCAGAGATGGGTGCTCCTGTGCTGGAGACACCCAGGGCAGCTCATGAGCAACCAGCAGTGCTGACCTGCCCCCGGCAAAGGGCCTGTGTTGGCTCTACCGTGCCCAGGATTCCCCTGTGCCGCTCTGGAGTTTGCAGAGCACCGCTTTTCCCTGCAGTTTGCACGTTTAGTTGTGCTTTGTGCTTAACAAACTCGGTGGCTTCTTGCTGCCGGGGGACGGTTTCGCTGTGGCCTGTGTGGTCACTGCTTGCAGAGACTGGGGCTGGGTTGCAGGGGACCTCGGCGGGGTCGGTGTCTCGGGAGGGCTCCGTGCTGGGGCGAGCGCAGGGCCCAGCTCCGCTGCCTGTGTTTGCCCTGAGCCTCTCCACCCCCGGCCACGGCAGGAAGCGGCTTCCAGAGCTCGGGAATTCAAAGCAGGCTGCGCTTCCCTGGCCAAAGCATTGCCAGACTGGCGAGCACCCTGAGCGCTGCAGCAAGCAGCATCTTGCTGTGATTAATCAGCCCTTCTGGCCTCTGCTAGCAGGCAGGCACTGGTAGCACTTCCCAATCTCCCATGATCCACAATAAGCAGGCCCTTCCCTTGGGAGAGCCGAGTTTACAGCCAGAGCAACCTGTAGCACCCAAGGGCAGCTTCCCCTTCACTCATTTCTTTTAACATAAGTTATTTCTTAAATGATGCAAATGAGCCCGGCAGGATGCAGAAGCGACAACAGTCTGGAGCTCATCGCTCGTTAGCAGGGAACATCCTGTGCTGGGAGGCTCCAGTGGGCTCTGAATCACTCAGTAATGACCCGGTTGCTGAATCCAGCAGGGAATGAGTGGCTGCCCTGTCCGTACGTGCCAGGCCTGGGAGCTCCATGTGCTGCACGGAGTGCAGGGAGCAATCCTCACTGGACCTGTCAGGACTTGGGTCCCAAGTCACTGCGGTGCCTGTGGAAACAATATCCTTCCCTAGCCATGAGTGCCGTCAAGTTGCATCCGCTGAATCTACTGATCCTAGTTTAAAAAGCTGCTTCCTCTTCTGAAATGGATGTGAGGAGACAAAATTGGTCCTGTTGGAACAGTATGAACCATCTAGAAATAGAATACAAAAGGAAGAGCGTTTTCTGCAAAACCACTGTGCTCGTGGTATGCAGCTGATCATAATGAGGCATCTCTGCAGGTGAAAAATATGAGTGCTTCCCCACGGGTCATTCTGCTCCCTTCTGTACCCAGGCCTTGGGTGGCACCTGTGGCTCCCAAGGGATGGGTTGTTCTGTGTTTCTTGGGCATCCCAAAGTGATGTCTTGGATGGGAAGGGTCTGGGGAGGATGGTGGTCACTGCTCCTCTGCCTGTGCCGCTCCTCTGCAGAACCCCCTGAGAGGCTGCGGGGGCTGCTGTGGCCCCAGGGCCCCTAATGCAGCCCATCCTAACGCAGCCCTTGCCCGTCTGCTCTGCAGGTCGAAACTCTTATGATGGAAATGCAGAATCCGGACACGGGCATCAAGACGCACACGCAGAGGGTGATGATCACCAACATCCCGCATGCTGTGACAGGTAAGAGCTTAGCGTGGGGAAGGGACTAGCCAAAAAAGTTCTCCAAGGAACAATTCCCTGTGGCCACCCTTGGGTTCTGGGTTCACTCTGGAGCTCCTGTTCCCAATAACTGGCTGCTGTGTATCCTTTGAAACACCTGCTCCCTTGATCACATTCTCACTTGTGTTTCGTTTCACTCCTACTCTTTGCAGAAGAGACACGAGCATTTCTAGTCATGCACTTACAGCTGTTTCACCTGAGTTTAACTCATCTGGCCTTCGTTTGCCTTAGAATACAGGGGAACAGAAGCTTCAGCTCCCAAACCTCTTGTATTCTTCCTGGTGCTGGATCACAAATCAAGATTAAATATTAAAATCCAATTAAACTGGGCAGAATACAATCTTCCCTTTAACATTTTCTAGTAATAATCTTTTTTTTTTCTTCAAAAAGCAGGAAAGAAAGATATTCAACCCACTTCTCTTCTTCTAAATGACAGTTTTTTCCTCCTTCAAATGGGCTAAGGAAAAGCCAGCTGGGTAGTTGTGCTGTCTAGTGTTAGAGGAAGCTCCTGTTGGGTTCTGCCCTGTGCCTCGTAGCTCCTTTCCCAAACCCTGGTTCTGTTCCCTGCTCTCCAAACTCTCATGTAACTTCTCGTGAGGGATCCTACATTGTAAATATTCACACAGACTGCACCAAAATCCCTGTCCTGCTCTGGGTTTTCTGCAGCACTTTGATATTGTGAACAAGAGCTCTCACTGAAAGCAGTGAGCTTGCTCTGGGCAGCTAAGGAGAAGATTTGGCCAGATAGATTAATTCTTCCCCATGGCACTGGCAAAGCCCTGTTGACCTTGTGTGGTGTTTGGACCTATTATTATTATTATTATTTTCCAATATATGTATGCAAAGGCACTAGGATTGAGTTACTTGCCCATGGACCCAGGCTGAGGCGGTGCAGGGGTAAGGAGAGCCTGGATGACACCCGAAGCTCATTTTCTGGAGCACATTCTATGTGGATCCATCCAAACCAGGTAGCAGCCTAGAGAGCTGCTGGGGCATCTGCAGAGGATCTGGCCTTGCTGCCCCCAGTTCCTGCTGGACAGTTAAGGCAGAGAAGCTTCTGCTCTGCTCAAAATAGCACGTCAGCTAGATTAGATGAAGGGGGAACAAATACTTCTCTTGATGTCAGGGCACTACAAAATACCAGTTCCTGAAAGTCAGTAGATAGCTGATGTGGAGGGAAGATACCCAAGAGTGCTTATCCTCCTTGTGTGCTCTCCGCTTCCTTCTGGTTCCTCAGCCAGAACTGCTGGGGCTTCCCTCTTGTGGAGGTCATTAATTCTCATCAGCTTCTGATGAGCACGTTAGGGTCCCTTCCCTGTCAGTCATTATGAAGCTCTTGATGATGATATTTTTAGTGCTCTCCAAATTGTATATACACCGATTAGCATGTAGGTGTTGCAGATGAGCCTGATTAATGAGGGAACTGTGAAGACATTAGGGCAAATCATTCAGTGGGTGCTAATCCACTGAAGAGGACTGAGCTCCTCGCGTTCAGGAAGACAGCTAGGTAAATTCCATGTCAGGAAAATGACTCGCGACTGAAAAGGCAAATAACTATCCGTGTTTAATGTGCACCTTTTAGGGAAAATGCTTACAGGGAGAGCTGTCTGGAAAGAAGTGATGAGATAATCCTTTAATTTCATCTATTTCAGGAATCAGGCAGGAGGATAAAAGCTCTGAGCCCCATTAGAAGGCTAAGGCATTGCTCCAATGTCAAGAAAGGTCATCACTTCATTTTTCAGTTGTAGGGGACATTTGAAGGAAGGATCTATTCATGTTGTTGTGGGACTGAGTGCTTTTTTTTTTGCCTACCCTTGTTTAAATGGAAGGAAGTTCACAGTACAATGTATGGGTATTGCAAGACTAGTGGAAGTTTGTGCTGACTGTGGGTATGACTGGCTACATCCTAACAGATGGACTTGGAGATGTTTGTGAATGTAGAAATCTTGTTTCCTTTCAGTATGTCCTGTTACTACGCCAACTTGGAGTACTATTCTACCGCAATCTGAGCAGATCTAAGACTTAGGTGCTGCTTCTACACTGAAAGTAGTGTCCTTTAAAGGACTGGAGAAGATCAGTGCCTTTCTAAACACTGAGATAACACCATGCTCTGTGAGCATGGAGATACTCTGCTGTATCTTTCCAGATAGGATGGTGCAAAAGGAGGGCCGGGATCTTCCCTGGGAGTGTGAGCAGTTGCCTTGCTTAAGTCCTTTCTAAGCCAATCACGAAGGCTTAAGTGAAGCTCAGGCCACACGTGGTCTCCTCAACACTCCCAATGAACCATCCTGAGTTGGTTGCCTTTGCCCTGCTCCCTCCTGATCAAAAGTTGATGCAGACTTAGGAGAAACACCTGAAGGAGAGCATTGCCAGTGGGGAAGAGCAATGTAGTTTCTCTGCCTTTTTTTGCACAGTGCATTTGAGGATGTGACTGCAATGAGGGATTGTGCATTTGCTAGGCTGCAGAGTAGCATTGGGGTAAGGAGTGGAGGAATCCCACTTTGGCCCATGCATTGCATGTTTCTAAGTACCTGATAGTTTCTTTGCTTACAGGTAATGATATACTGCAGTGGATTCTCCAGCGTCTGCAGATCACTGGAGAAGGTAGGTAGAAATGTAAACAGGGAAGGCTTTTCAGCTTTGGTCTCATAAACCTTAAGAAACAAACCCCCTTAGATGTGCTCTTCTATTCTGAGCTCGCTTCTGAACTCCACTTCTGTGCAATCACAACATCTTCCTCCTCCATTTCCAGAGGCACTACACCTGGGGGACCTGTTTGTCAAGTATGGATACATCTATCCTCTGCAGGAGCCAAAGAATCTCACCCTTAAAGCAGACGGCAGCCTGTACAGGTTCCAAGTGAGTTGCACCTCATCTAAAGACATTGACTGGAGCTAGTTTGAAAAGCAGAAAACTAGAGCAGTTCTGCAGGAGCTGGAGTCACAAGGCTGAACTATGTAGCTGTGCTTATCCTTCAGCATAGAGAAGGATGGAAAAGGGGTCCACAGAGCCTGAGGCCAGTTTTCCTATTCTGACACTGCTTACAAGCAAACTGTGATGCTTCCTTTGACAAAATGAATGGTTTTACTCAACTGTGAAGACCATGATTTCTTCTAATTGTGTTTTTCTTTCTGGGTCTTAAAAAGCATCAATTGAAATCCTAGTAATAGATGATCTCTGGGTAATATCTAGGATAACAAGTACTATCTGGGAAGACTGGATAATGAATACATAGAAAACACAGTAATGGGCTATGGTCAAGTTTGGGCATGGAGTGTTTCCCTTATGATGAGAAATTAAGATACGCTCACAGGAACTTCCAGTGAGGAGTTTGGTTTCCCTGCACTGCCAAGTGAGGCTCCAGCATCTCAGTCTAAACGCTCAGGGAGTAGTGAAGGGTTTCCCATTTTAGTTGGTTGCAGGATGGAAGGGGATTTGACACCAGTGCTCTAAGGAACTCTGTGTTGCTCCAGCTGGCCCAGTTGGCCACTGTGTGCCTTACAGGGCATTGAGCTTCTGGGTATGCTAGAGAGAAAAGGCTTCCTCTCTTTCCACTGTGGGTACCTTTAAGTATGATTTCAAAGCTCCTGTGTGCTACCCAAGGGCTTGTTTTTTTTTTTTTGCAGACTCCCTATTTCTGGCCTGCACAGAGCTGGCCTGCTGAAGACACAGACTATGGTAAGTGGGAGTGTTATTTCTGTTCAGGAGGGGCAGCCCCATCCTGAGTCTTTGTGTATGGTCTTGTACTGTGTTTGCTGCTCCTGTCTTTCTGCTCTGTGTCCCCATGTGGTGACCAGCTTCTTGCATTTTCTGCTATGCTATTTTTTAAGCAATTGAGAATGGAGGGAGCACTCTGGATGTGACTGCCTTATCATGACCCTGATTAGATAAAAAGTGTTTAAATCTCCATTTTCCACCAGGAGCCATCAGCCTGGAACCCGTCTAAAATGCCCTACTGAGCAGGGGAGACTTTAAACACAAGCTTAGATTTCCCTGAGTAGTTGAGTGTATTCCTGGACCTTGGCCCAGGGCTGTCTTCCTGCAGCTTGGATCAAGCCCTGCATTTAGAGATGGTTCTTTCTTTAAACAATTTGTGGTTGCTGCAGTATCTCGTGACAACTCTTCCATACTGATCTTTGCTGCCATTGTAATGCCTTTTATTATAGGGCTGGTCATGAAACTTGGGCCAAACAGCTTGATTTACTCCTTCAGGCTATGCTGTGCAGCTCAGATTAGTTTGTTTATGCCAAGACTGTCCTATGTGGCTTTTATCTACATTATGTTGTAGATCTTCTGAAGAAAAGCACTTTTAGATTGGAGCGTTTTGAATAACACTTGGAACAAGACATTAGCCTGTACTTGGAAAGCTTATAGGAAGAACACTAAAAACCTCAAATCTTAAAGATTTGGCCCAGTATTCCAAGACCCTGGAAGCCCTGGCTCGGCTCCCAGAGGAGGGAGCTGCTGGTATAAGGGCCCATGTTGCTGCTTGTGCTGTGCTCCAACCACTGCCCTGGCTCAGGGACTATCCATGATGGAAGGGAAGCACCAGGTTCATCTTCAGTGATCTTTTTGTGGGCCTGGAGCTCATGCCTGGGGAAATATCTTAATATCTATTAAGATCCGTGTAAACACCATCTTTGTCTATTAAGATATTAAGATATTTTTATCTTTATATCTTATTTAATAGACAAAAATGGTGTTTACATGGTTCCTAGATGTGGATATTTCAATTTAAGTGTATGTTACTTCTTATTTACTTTCTCTCACCCAGCAATTTACCTAGCAAAGAAGAACATTAAGAGGAAGGGGATTTTAGAAGAATATGAAAAGGTAAGGAGATCTTGTGCTTGTTCTGTTGCAAGTCCCTGCTTTGCTGTAGCTCTGGCCATCTGTTCCTGTAGCAAAAAAAATCATTTTTCAATTGCTTGAAATGTTCCTCCAGTGGCCTCAAAGGCCAAAATTGTAACAGTGAAAAAGCTGGTGCAGAAAGAATTCTCAAGTCAGTGATAATTTCAACAAGGGTAATTGCCCTCCTTGCAGTGGTACTCTTGAAATACTGTAGCTCATATGAATTATGCTGGGAACAAACTGGATTTCCTAGGTCGACTGCCAGCCTATCTAATCAAACTGTGGAGAGTCAAGAAAGCCCTAAGATGGGAGTGCCATGTCCAGCATTCTCACACTAACTGCTTTTTTATTTTTATTTCAGGAACATTACAACATGCTCAATAAAAAAATAAACTACAAGTGGGATTTTGTTATTATGCAGGCCAAAGAGCAGTATAAGTGAGTTGACTCTGTTTCTGTTGTTTGTGTCACTGGGGAGGGTATGAGGGGGCAAAGCTTTGCTGTCTAGGTATGCACTTAAGGTACAGTTTAAAACATGTTTTGCAGTTTTAAGATAACTCACAAGTGTCCCTCAAGACTGTAAAGCAAACCTGGTTTTGTATCGGCTTGGGGCCTCTCGGTTTAGGAGGGACGTTTTGTTCACCCTACTTTTCCTGAGTGAAGAAACTTGGCTGGATGCTTCTCAGGAAGATTAGTGGACATGAGATGCAAATAGTTCCTGTAGCATAGGGTATTTCCCCCCCCCTTTTTTTTTTTTTTTTTTTTTTTTTTTCAGATTCCTATTACCTTTTCTACTTCCCAGCATGGCATGTTTTGCTCCTGCTTTTCAAGGACTGTTTATATCTTGCCCAGGATTGTAGCCAATGGGTCAGAACACAGATCGTCAGATAACTGTCTCGTTAATCATGAGACTGTTGTTGTAAACTGAGGTCAGGCTTAGGCTAAGGGATGCCAAATACAATTTTAAAGATAGATAAGACTATGTATAAAATAATAGATTAAAACTGTACGAGATCTTGCTGCTGAGGCTGCCTGTTGTGGAGCAGCCTGTGTCCATGTAGATAAAGCCTAGCAGGGAGGATATGTTTGAACAGCTTCTTGGGACTTGGCATGGGAAGGGACCATTCCCAAGATGTGCCCAGGCCTTTTCTGGGAGAAGAATTAGTTGTTTCAGCCCAAACTTTTCTAGTGCCTATTCTGTTTAATAGTAGGGATTATTGAGATGATTGAGTTTTAGCTGCTGGCAGCAATTTGAGATCATTTTTGTGAGGAAATGCCACCCTTAGCTGAGAGACGGGGATGACACGTACAGAATGTGGCTCTGCGTGGAAGTCCCAGACACTGGTCAGCAACATCCGAGACCAATGAACATGAGGCAGCCCGACTGACCACAAGTAACGGGTTGTTAGCACGAAACTGTACCAAAGGGCTGTCTGTCTAATCAAAAGAGGATGTGTCTGCTCCCAGCTGAGCTCAGGAAGAAGATAATTTCCCTAAAATTGAGAGGGGAGGGAGTAGCAGTCGCTCGTGAAGAACGTAATTTGGAGTCTAGAATTAGATTCTATGTGGTTGTACGTGCAGCCTGCATGAGGACGCCTTGCAATGAGCGTGGGGTCCATGCAACAGCGAAGGTTGGGGCTGTGGCACCTTCATCATCATGCAGATTTGGAGGGGTGAAGATTCCTGACTGTCCCTGCTGAAATTAACTCCTCTTCTTGGCTTTGCAGGGCAGGGAAGGAGCGGAAGAAGGCAGACAGGTACGCGCTGGACTGCCAGGAGAGAGCCTACTGGCTCGTGAACCGAACGCCTGTAAGTCGGGGCAACCTGGTTTGAGTATCTAAATGGTGCTACCAAGCCCTGGGGCTGATGAACTGACTGATTCAGTGGCAGTAACACAAAGGAGCTTTGGGGGCAAGTTGTAGGTATAGACAGAGTGGGACGTGCTGTAGCCTCATCGGCTCTCCCAGATGGAGACTGGAAGGCACCAGGAATTCTGAATCCACCCCACCTTTCTCCTTGATTGCCCTCAAAAATGCAAGGGAGGGAGATTTAGTCAAAGGCCTCAACTGAGAATACTGTGAGGTGGCAGCCAAGAATGACGAGCAACAGCCCTTCTAGGTCTGGGGTTCCCCTTGCACTTTAATATGTCCTATCAGCTTTAAAACAACTCGGCTACAAAACTGCTGATGTTTCTTGTTTCTGACAGCCCGGCATGCAAGATGTCCTGGAGTACGGAATAGACCGAGTAACGGATCCTAATGAAAATAAGGTAAACCAGGTGAGGCAGCATTTTTGTCATATCTACGGACTTGACTTGGGAAGATGCAGATGTGACCCCATGGCTGTGTTTTTGGGGGCCTTGCAGGCCGAGCAAGTCAGCTCAGCTCTGATGGCTGAATGGGCCAGAAGTTGAAGCTGTCTTGCTGCCCCGGTGCTGCGGCCAGCAAAACAGCATTTGGCAACTTCTCTGGGCTTTAAAATATTTTATTTTAGGTAGTTAGTGTGTGTGCGCAATTATGGGACATTTTCTGGGGTGGTGAAACTGAATTAAGGAAACTTTTGCCTCCAGCTGCTTGATGATGCTTTTTCTATTAGTGCCAAATTAACCGTGGGGTTGTGGGATATAAAGGATCAGAGGAAAGATCCAGGTTTATAGAAAAGACCTCCAAAAGCGGAATGAGCAGGAAGAAGATGAAGTTGAGGTTGTGCAACATAGTTTGTCCCCTATGCATAAGAATAAATATCGTGTATCTGAAGAGACAACATTACTGACCTGAGACTGAAAACCAAGTGAGACAGATTCAGAGTCCACAGTGCAACAAATGCAGTCAGTGGCTGGGGAATTGGTGCCAACCTTGCCTTTCTTCATCAGCCCTTTTAAGTGGTCCTGTATTTGTGCACTTCATAACATTCACTTGGAAGTAAAGTCGAAGTGTATTGTGGCAATTAAATGCAAATGTTCCGGCGATCAAACGCGCTGTCTTCCCACAACTTCTCATTTTTGTTGCAGTTTTTAAGCATCCCAACAGGCAGAGGCTGGATAATTGCTCTGGCCAATTGTGTTCTGTTGCCATAGAGACTAAAAGCAAGCAAAATGCTAGGGTTGGGGGATATTTTATTTCTTTGTACTGTAACTTTTAGCTGCTAGAATGCTTCCCCCCCTCAGAGTGGAAATGAAAGAGTGGAGGAGAGAAAGGGAGACTGAAAGCGTAAGCTGGCTTCCCGTTCTGCCCACAGTTTGCAGCTGACATGGCAGGAGATTTGGGCGCTGCAAACTTTCTGAAAGCCTCTAGACGACTGTCAGCTCCCTGGAGCCCGGGTGAAGTGAGAGGATGGGTTCAATTCCCACCCTGGATGTGAAAGGACCCCCACACCTCACACTTAGGTAGAGATGCTAAGGAATGCTGAGGGCCTGAGCCGAGGACACCAAGCTTGAGGTGACTTCGGTGTCTTTCTCCTTGAACTCCATCTCTGCGACGGTCTCTGGGAAGGTTCTTCCTGTTCCTCTTTCTGCAAATTCCCCCTGGAGCTCCCGGGTTTTCCCAGGCCTGGCTCCCCTGACCCTGCACACTCAGGCTTCATCAGGAAGGGATCCTCGGTACAGGCTGTATGTTCCAAGAAGCTTTCCACGTGGGCAGGCATAGGGTTAGCTTTATTTACCTGCATAAACTTTTCTACATGATGGCACTTCTTACTGTATATAACATTTAACTTTATGTGTTTCTTTTCTTGTTCCCAGCATCTGTCTGTCTCGTGCGTGTGTGTGCTGTGACCGCCTGCCTCTGAGACCCCTGTAGAGGATTAACACAACTTAACTGCCCACACGAGGGGTCTTCCAGCAGTGCTGCCAACATCCACCTCTTCTCACCCCACTGCACCAGGGCTGTCCAAGGCATCCATCTGGCAAAAGGGAAGAAGAAAAAATTAGGGACCTTTTAAAACCACCTAATGATTTTAATCTGCTGATATTTTTCCTAAATTAAATGCCCTAACCACTCTCAAGTTGCATCAAATGGAACAGTTCAGCTGGCACTTGGTAAATCTGGAGGGGCCTGATTTGTATCTCAGGTTCCCTAAGGAGATAATGAGCTCCTATTGAGCAGGAAATAGCTGGCCTGAAACAGAAATGAAGCCCTCTGAAAAGGGCAATTCTAGGACAGTAGAAGTAATGAGTTTATAAGCAGTTATTTTGTCCTCTGTTTCTACAATGCATCAAACAATGATGACACTGTAGAAACAGGGCCTACATGAAAGCTGGCCTGGCATCAGGCAGACTGTTAAAAGCAGGAAAGGGAGCAATGCTGTTACTCAGCGCCTGCATTGCTGTCCCTGGTATTTTTTTTCCAGTAATTCCAAGCTAACTAGTTGATGCTGGCTCTTTGAGCTCGACCACTTTTGCCTTAGAGTCCTGCTTACCTTCAGATACCAGTGTCAGTGCCCTGATTTTAATAAGCTCTGCTCTCCTGCTTTTGCAGCTGCTACTCTGCTGCTTGCTGCTAGTTTCTCCCAGCCAAACAGCCCAATTGATTCCTCCGTCTCTTATAACGTGTCCCAGGAGACTCTGCATCAGCAGAGGAGGCTGTAGATCTGTGGCTGATGGTCCATGTGTTTTCTGAGATCCTTGGGCTTCCCTTAATGCGTCAGCCCTTAAATCCTCCTCTCGGTTCCATGTGTGTGGCCTGCAGAGCATCTCCGCAGCAGCTCATGTTTGCTTTCCTGGCTGTCCCTGCTGAGATAACGTGCACTGCAGACATCAATCCCACAACGAGGGTCTGTGTTAGTGCTGGGCTGGCTAGGCTAGGTTTGTGTGAGGATCAAATGGGCTGGCTTCATGTTAGTGCTGTCTGGATGGGCTGATCTGCTGCCTGTCTGCTCTGGAATGGTGAGTGTATCTTCTCAAAACCAGACGAGTTTCAGCTACACATGGATATCTTTCATATGTAGAACAACTCCTTCCTGAGNCCGCAGCAGCTCATGTTTGCTTTCCTGGCTGTCCCTGCTGAGATAACATGCACTGCAGACATCAATCCCACAACGAGGGTCTGTGTTAGTGCTGGGCTGGCTAGGCTAGGTTTGTGTGAGGATCAAATGGGCTGGCTTCATGTTAGTGCTGTCTGGATGGGTTGATCTGCTGCCTGTCTGCTGCTGGAATGGTGAGTGTATCTTCTCAAAACCAGCCTAGTTTCAGCTAGTTTCAGCTTCCTGAGCAGGACTAGCAATAGGATTAAAAGGCAGATATGTCCCCAGCGTCCCCACCACGGGGGCATAACAGGCTTCCTTAGGATCATTCTGGGCTGCAGATTAGCTGTGTGGCTAAAACAGGAGAAGCAGACCTGGAAGCCTGTGTGAGCCGTTAAGGGCTTGCTGGGAGCATCCCTGACAGCCCCTCTTCCCCTCTCCCTCCTTGAGTTTCTCGCACAAAGTCTCTGTGCTTCGAAGGCAGCTGTGTGCATAAACACCCTGCAGTTAACTGCTTGCCTTCAGCTGCCTGCTCACTCGTGGGTGACATATAATGTCGTCTGAGTTATTCAAATCACCACGTATGCACAGCAGCTACCGCTCCTGAGGCTTTTAATTGTGGTGTTTATATTTTGCAATGTGTTGGTTCCTGTCTCCTTTAGCTAATATTGAATGATCTAATCTGTGTCTTGTAAACGAATCTATTTAGCTCCATTAGAATAACCCTTAATTGAAGGCATATGAGCAGGCTGTGATGGAAGAGGCAGTGCTAAACAGTAAATACAGCTAATGGAACCATTTACAGAATGTGGATGCTTTTAGCTTTGATGATACCCTGATTAGTTGAGCTTGCTGTGTTTGATTTTAATTGTAATGACAATTAATTGGAGAAGTCTGCACAGTGACAGACCTGCAGTGGTGTTTAATTTCTCAGAGAAAAGGTGGATGAAAGCACCTACTCCAACTTAATGGTGTTTTTTCTTTATTTTACAGAAAAAAACCATGGATGTTTATAGGAGAGAGGTAACTGCTCCTTCCCTTGTTTCTGAGTGTCCGTCCTACCTATATTGCTAATGCAGTATTGCATCAAAGCCTCTTTGGCAGAGGATAAGCTCTTTTAAAAACACCCAGGTTGGTTGGCAGACTCTGCTACATGCAGTTGGTTTTCAGGATGTTTCCTGCTTTGGCACCCCCTGTCGCAAGGAGCTCTCCTGGTGACAGGAAAACTCGAGCAGGGATAGGCACCAGGGCCAAGATTCATTAGATCTAAATTAGTGGGAGAAATGCACGCAGTGGCACCAGTATAGAGACAGCCAAGGACTAATGATATGGGCATGCTGAATCTTCCAGAGCATTTATATATGGCTAGAAGTGTAATGGGACGGAAGCGATGGGGTTGCTCCCAGGCAGTTGTGCAGCATGAGGAGCTCGTGTTGGTTGTTTGCACACTGTAAAATGCTCTTCTGATGTTTGCTGTAACCTTAGTGAAAGCAGCCATGTGGCCAGGATCGTTTAGAGACTTTAGGTCTTTGGGGGATCCAACAATTAGGGAGGGAGCAGTCTGTTAGTGTGTCCCATGGCTGAGGTTAGGTAGACGGGGGCCCGTTCTCTCTCTTCATGTTCCTAACCGTGCTCAAATCTGGTCCCTCTCAGATCATGTACTATCAGCAGGCCATCATGAAGACCAGAGTGAAATCCTCCGTCTCCCTGGGAGGGTAAGTCCTGACTTCTGTCTGCCCACGTGTTAATTAGCCTTCAGTGCTCATCTCTTAATGAGCTGATTGAGCTCTGCTTTCCAGGAGGCAGTGGCTCCCTCCTGGGGATGGCTCTGGTGGGGTTTGTGTGCTGGCTCCAGGCTGTGTCTTCCCTGGACCAGGACATGTGATGCAGAGGAGGGGACGGAGAGGCTTCCTTGGAGCCAAGGAGGACTTTTCTATGGATGTTCGTGGAGCAGCATCGCCCTCCNTCCATCTCTGCGACGGTCTCTGGGAAGGTTCTTCCTGTTCCTCTTTCTGCAAATTCCCCCTGGAGCTCCCGGGTTTTCCCAGGCCTGGCTCCCCTGACCCTGCACACTCAAGCTTCATCAGGAAGGGATCCTCGGTACAGGCTGTATGTTCCAAGAAGCTTTCCACGTGGGCAGGCATAGGGTTAGCTTTATTTACCTGCATAAACTTTTCTACATGATGGCACTTCTTACTGTATATAACATTTAACTTTATGTGTTTCTTTTCTTGTTCCCAGCATCTGTCTGTCTCGTGCGTGTGTGTGCTGTGACCGCCTGCCTCTGAGACCCCTGTAGAGGATTAACACAACTTAACTGCCCACACGAGGGGTCTTCCAGCAGTGCTGCCAACATCCACCTCTTCTCACCCCACTGCACCAGGGCTGTCCAAGGCATCCATCTGGCAAAAGGGAAGAAGAAAAAATTAGGGACCTTTTAAAACCACCTAATGATTTTAATCTGCTGATATTTTTCCTAAATTAAATGCCCTAACCACTCTCAAGTTGCATCAAATGGAACAGTTCAGCTGGCACTTGGTAAATCTGGAGGGGCATGATTTGTATCTCAGGTTCCCTAAGGAGATAATGAGCTCCTATTGAGCAGGAAATAGCTGGCCTGAAACAGAAATGAAGCCCTCTGAAAAGGGCAATTCTAGGACAGTAGAAGTAATGAGTTTATAAGCAGTTATTTTGTCCTCTGTTTCTACAATGCATCAAACAATGATGACACTGTAGAAACAGGGCCTACATGAAAGCTGGCCTGGCATCAGGCAGACTGTTAAAAGCAGGAAAGGGAGCAATGCTGTTACTCAGCGCCTGCATTGCTGTCCCTGGTATTTTTTTTCCAGTAATTCCAAGCTAACTAGTTGATGCTGGCTCTTTGAGCTCGACCACTTTTGCCTTAGAGTCCTGCTTACCTTCAGATACCAGTGTCAGTGCCCTGATTTTAATAAGCTCTGCTCTCCTGCTTTTGCAGCTGCTACTCTGCTGCTTGCTGCTAGTTTCTCCCAGCCAAACAGCCCAATTGATTCCTCCGTCTCTTATAACGTGTCCCAGGAGACTCTGCATCAGCAGAGGAGGCTGTAGATCTGTGGCTGATGGTCCATGTGTTTTCTGAGATCCTTGGGCTTCCCTTAATGCGTCAGCCCTTAAATCCTCCTCTCGGTTCCATGTGTGTGGCCTGCAGAGCATCTCCGCAGCAGCTCGTGTTTGCTTTCCTGCCTGTCCCTGCTGAGATAACATGCACTACAGACATCAATCCCACAACGAGGGTCTGTGTTAGTGCTGGGCTGGCTAGGCTAGGTTTGTGTGAGGATCAAATGGGCTGGCTTCATGTTAGTGCTGTCTGGATGGGTTGATCTGCTGCCTGTCTGCTGCTGGAATGGTGAGTGTATCTTCTCAAAACCAGCCTAGTTTCAGCTAGTTTCAGCTTCCTGAGCAGGACTAGCAATAGGATTAAAAGGCAGATATGTCCCCAGCGTCCCCACCATGGGGGCATAACAGGCTTCTGGGCTGCAGATTAGCTGTGTGGCTAAAACAGGAGGGGCAGACCTGGAAGCCTGTGTGAGCCGTTAAGGGCTTGCTGGGAGCATCCCTGACAGCCCCTCTTCCCCTCTCCCTCCTCGAGTTTCTCACACAAAGTCCCTGTGCTTCGAAGGCAGCTGTGTGCATAAACACCCTGCAGTTAACTGCTTGCCTTCAGCTGCCTGCTCACTCGTGGGTGACATATAATGTCGTCTGAGTTATTCAAATCACCACGTAAGCACAGCAGCTACCGCTCCTGAGGCTTTTAATTGTGGTGTTTATATTTTGCAATGTGTTGGTTCCTGTCTCCTTTAGCTAATATTGAATGATCTAATCTGTGTCTTGTAAACGAATCTGTTTAGCTCCATTAGAATAACCCTTAATTGAAGGCATATGAGCAGGCTGTGATGGAAGAGGCAGTGCTAAACAGTAAATACAGCTAATGGAACCATTTACAGAATGTGGATGCTTTTAGCTTTGATGATACCCTGATTAGTTGAGCTTGCTGTGTTTGATTTTAATTGTAATGACAATTAATTGGAGAAGTCTGCACAGTGACAGACCTGCAGTGGTGTTTAATTTCTCAGAGAAAAGGTGGATGAAAGCACCTACTCCAACTTAATGGTGTTTTTTCTTTATTTTACAGAAAAAAACCATGGATGTTTATAGGAGAGAGGTAACTGCTCCTTCCCTTGTTTCTGAGTGTCCGTCCTACCTATATTGCTAATGCAGTATTGCATCAAAGCCTCTTTGGCAGAGGATAAGCTCTTTTAAAAACACCCAGGTTGGTTGGCAGACTCTGCTACATGCAGTTGGTTTTCAGGATGTTTCCTGCTTTGGCACCCCCTGTCGCAAGGAGCTCTCCTGGTGACAGGAAAACTCGAGCAGGGATAGGCACCAGGGCCAAGATTCATTAGATCTAAATTAGTGGGAGAAATTCACGCAGTGGCACCAGTATAGAGACAGCCAAGGACTAATGATATGGGCATGCTGAATCTTCCAGAGCATTTATATATGGCTAGAAGTGTAATGGGACGGAAGCGATGGGGTTGCTCCCAGGCAGTTGTGCAGCATGAGGAGCTCGTGTTGGTTGTTTGCACACTGTAAAATGCTCTTCTGATGTTTGCTGTAACCTTAGTGAAAGCAGCCATGTGGCCAGGATAGTTTAGAGACTTTAGATCTTTGGGGCATCCAATAATTAGGGAGGGAACAGTCTGTTAGTGTGTCCCATGGCTGAGGTTAGGTAGACGGGGGCCCGTTCTCTCTCTTCATGTTCCTAACCGTGCTCAAATCTGGTCCCTCTCAGATCATGTACTATCAGCAGGCCATCATGAAGACCAGAGTGAAATCCTCCGTCTCCCTGGGAGGGTAAGTCCTGACTTCTGTCTGCCCACGTGTTAATTAGCCTTCAGTGCTCATCTCTTAATGAGCTGATTGAGCTCTGCTTTCCAGGAGGCAGTGGCTCCCTCCTGGGGATGGCTCTGGTGGGGTTTGTGTGCTGGCTCCAGGCTGTGTCTTCCCTGGACCAGGACATGTGATGCAGAGGAGGGGACGGAGAGGCTTCCTTGGAGCCAAGGAGGACTTTTCTATGGATGTTCGTGGAGCAGCATCGCCCTCCTGGTTGAAATTTCCTTTGAAATCACAAGGCGTTTCAGCTGATCGGGTCTTGGAACCCAACACATCCTGCTGGCTGGAACAGGATGTCATCATGGGACCATCATGCTAGGACACAGCAGCGTGTCCGTTCTCTGCCTGTGCTGGACAAGCAACCAGTGACAGACAGCGAGACAGACAGCCTCAACCTCACGGTCTGAGCTAAATAAGGTGCTCCGGCCTCTTAGCTGGGCTAATTTAGCTGGGAGAAGATAGCTGTGGACAAATGAAATGGGATGAAGAGCTGAGGGAAGCAACACTTCTCGTGGTGAGGGTGACAACTTGTGAGGCACCCTCAATTTTGCTCCCAAGTCCCTTAAACCTCTCCTCACCTCAGTTTCCCAAATGAGTTGGAGCTGGGGAGACTTTGCTACATCCATGATTTCTGTGGATATGGACCAGGCTATGGACCCTTTTCATGTATTAGCCCTTATCTTGCTAATATGAATCACCCAGTCTAGGTCCAAAAAATCTTTGGATCTCCATCTCAGCTGTGGGTTTGGGTCCAAATCTAATTGTTATTGGTGAGGGCAGGATCAGCAGCTAGATGATGTTCATGCATCAGAGCATTGCATTGATTTAGAAGAAGCTGCAAAGCTCTAATCATTAAAAAGGACAGAGCAATGTTACCTGAGCTGACAGTTTGTAATGCGATTAGAATGTATGGATTGGAGGGAATTATGCAGGTACTGAACACCTTGGCATTCCCACAGGGAAGGTAGGATCGAGCAGGTCTGTGCCAAGCCTGTGGAATGTTTAGTGCAGGAGCATGTACAGCTGCAGCGTTTCTGCCAAGGTGCCTGTTAGCAATGAGCCCTTGGACACTGCTCCCGGCTTCGTATGCACTAAGGCAATTTGGCTTGGCATGACTTTTAGAAAAAAATCTGTTTCTCTGTTTTTTTTTTTTTTTCCCCAAGAATGAAAAAGGCAGGTGAAAACTAAAATTCCAGCATGTTAGTGAAATTGGCTGTAATTACTAGTCTAACAGACTCGGGTGTAGGAGAGGTGGTTGGTACCTACTCGGAAAGAGATTTTCGTTTTGTGCCCAGCCCTCTTCAGGCTCCGTTGTGCAGGAACGACCCGCACAGGAGGGACACGGAGCATAGGAGAGGCTGAGATTCCTCCATGCTATCCTGCCTTTCCTGAGCTTTCCCGGGCTCTCCCAACCACTTGGGAAGCCTACAGAGGACCCAATCCAGTTCAATGCAGTATTTACTTCCCTTCTCTCAGCACTTGAGCTGTCAAAATAATCTCTTTAAAAGATAACCGCGGAGACTACTATTTGATGGGAAATGGGGGAAAAATGAACCATGCTAATTAATCGGTCCATGTAATGATTTATTTGGGTTTATAATGGGACTGACTGCAGTTCTGCTTGCAAATTAATGTTTTGATTTTTGTTGAATTTCCTTGCAGGCTTGTGAAGTACTGCGAGCAGTTCCTCTCTAATGACCCTTTCCTGTCGGGATGTCTCCCCAGCAACCCCTGGATAACAGACAATCCTGAGTTCTGGGACCTCAATGCGAAGCTGTGTGTATTTTTATTCTCTCCCCTTCTTGTGTTTTACGCAGAACTTTATACTGACAGAAATCAGAAAGGGGAAGCACGGATCTCGCCACGATACCCAGCTGCTGATCACGAGTCGGGAAGCATTCCCCTTTCGGCATGGCTTGTCCGTGCCAAGGAAATGCTGTCTTGGGAATGCTTTGTGCTGGATTTACAGCATTGTCCCCTTTCTCTTGAAGTGGAGTTTTCCTTAATATTATGGAAATTCTCATTGTGGGATTACATACTTGGCAGCTGCTGAGTGGACCCAATCCTCACCTTGGATAAGTGCAGTTGGCCCTTAGTGATACAGGGGTAGAATACGACCAGTAATAGTGGGGTGTAGCTACTAGGCTTAGCTTTAACCTTATTAGTTCATGCTCTGCTGATGGTAGTGCAGTGCAGAGCTGGCCCTAAGAATGAGAGGTAAGGTTCAGATGTGTATTGACTGTCCAAGCCCTCTGTGAGGTCTCCCTCGGGTCTCTGTTGGGGTATGTGCTAACTACACAAGGGCACCTGTGGGATGAATGTGACTCTCNGTGCAGTTGGCCCTTAGTGATACAGGGGTAGAATACGACCAGTAATAGTGGGGTGTAGCTACTAGGCTTAGCTTTAACCTTATTAGTTCATGCTCTGCTGATGGTAGTGCAGTGCAGAGCTGGCCCTAAGAATGCACACAGAGGTAAGGTTCAGATGTGTATTGACTGTCCAAGCACTCTGCGAGGTCTCCCTCGGGTCTCTGTTGGGGTATGTGCTAACTACAAAAGGGCCCCTCTGGGATGAATGTGTGTTAGTGACTCTCCTGGGAGTTGGTGACAGTGTCCTGTCGGACAGCCTGGAAGGGTGTTACCAGCACAGAGTGCATTTATGGGAAGCTAAGCCCAGGGCTACAACCACCAGACTGGTGCTGAGTCAGACCTGCAAAGCTGGGCGAGCGTCGCAGGAGCAGTGCAGGCACCAGGTAAACCCTGATCTCACCATGTACCAAAACTCTTTAATTACCACTTAGTGGGCTGACTTCAGGAGCTTATTACAGCATTCTGGAAAACAGCACAGAAATCTCCTGATCTCCTTCTGCTAAAGAGCATTCTGGATGTAATTAACACGTCAATTAGATGATCTGTGTGAAACAGGCAGTACTGTTTGTGTCCAACCTCTGCAGAGTGGAAATCCCCACCCGAATGCGCGTGGAGCGATGGGCCCTCAACTTCAGCGAGCTGATAAGAGACCCCAAAGGTCGGCAGAACTTCCAGCTCTTCCTGAAGAAGGAGTTCAGTGGTGAGTCCCTGCGTCCCTTCCCTCTGCCTTGGAGGCACTGAAGGACACTGCACAGCTCGGCTAGAGCAGCAGTGGAAAATCCACCTCTCTGCAATAGGGACTGCAAACTGAGGCGATTGCAAGGCCACAAGGCAAAGGGAGCAGAATGATTTGGGGAATGATTCTGGAGAATGATTTGCTGTGCAGGCAGTGCCTGCAATACCACCTAGTGGCACAGGACACAAAATACAGCAGCCGGACGCTGTGCACAGGGAGTGCTCCCAGGGCTGGATCTGTGGCTGGATTTATACACCCTGCAGGTGTCCCTTGTCCCTGAGCAGACAACAGCAGAAGGCTGCTCCTTCCCTCAGTCCCAAGGAGATCTCCAAGGTCGATATGACGATTGGAGATGATCAGAGTTGGAGCCAACACACACCAAATCAAAGAAATTCAGCTTAGGATTTAACAAATGCAAAGGAGTTTTCCTCAGTTTCGCTCTCTCCTAACTGGATCCTTGTTGTGCAGGAGAGAATTTGAGTTTCTGGGAAGCCTGCGAGGATCTCAAATATGGAGACCAATCCAAAGTCAAAGAAAAAGCAGAAGAAATTTACCAGTGAGTATGAAAACCTTGAATTCTTAAACTCATTATAACAAACCCCATTGCTTCCTTTGTACATTACCACTCCCCAAATAATTTATTCCTAATTTTTTCTTTGTAAGGTGCCAAATGTCGGTTGTGCTATGTCCTCCTGTAGTAAAGAAACATTTTGAAGATGAAAGCATAAACACTTTTTTGTTATATAAACTACTGTATTCTCTTTTTCCACTGTTGCACTTAAATCTTGTAAAGGAGAGGACTTAGTTTGTAGTTTAAACACCAGAGTGGTATACCAAAGATCTGGGGACTGCTACAGGCAAACCATAAGTGGATAAATACAGGTAATTTAAGGAATCATTCATATATCATTAGGATCTACCTTGGGGCAAGATTACTGAAGAGCAGCTAATGCATCACATGGAGTGTGAGAAGTCTAAGAATTATCCTCTGCCCAAGCACAGATGAAAAGATGATTAGGGATAGTTAGTTCATGGACGTGGTATCCTCTGGGATGTTCAGAGCAGGCACTGTATGAGGGCACTGGAGAGACCTGTGTGGCCTCCAGTGGACCACAACATGGGTTATACTGTGTCACACTGCAGACTGCTGTCACTCCTCAGCTCTTTCTGTCCAAGAGATGATGGACAGCCCTAGGCTATGGTGGCCAGTCCCAGCAGGGACCTGAAGGGACTTCTTGTTTGTCCCGTAGACAGAAGGGTCTCTAGGAGCTCTCCCTTTAACTGTCGCACGGTTTCCTCTCGCTTGCAGGCTCTTCCTGGCTCCGGGAGCGAGGCGCTGGATTAACATCGACGGCACCACAATGGGCATCACTGTCAGAGGTCTCAAGCACCCTCATCGTTATGTTTTAGATGCTGCTCAGACCCATATTTACATGCTGATGAAAAAGGTCTGTTTGTTTCCAAAGCCTTAGGGGGATTCCATGTTCCTGGGGCCTTCCCAGGGCTCTGTGAGCTCTCAGTGTTACTTGCAAGTGGCCTTTGTTTGAAAATCCCTGAAATTTGCTGACTTAAGCGAGCCCTGGTTCAGGCCTTTGTATTTTGTTGCTTCTCCTTCCAACTTCTCCTAACCAGCATGCCCCAAGGTATTGAAGTTTAGCTGTGTGCTCAAAGTCCTGCCTTCTTAAGAGCAGCTGGGTTGCCAGCTTATCCATGGCTTGAACAAATCTTATAACTTCCTGGATATAAAACTGAGATGTTGCTGCTTTCTTACCCCCAGGATTGGTCTGAGACTAGCTCGGTGTTCATGCAGCACCTGGAAATGTGTTATACATTTATAGTATCAGTGACTTTTTTTGTATAGCAGCAGCTGTACCCTCCTCTAAGGAGCATCCTGTATTCATTCTAAGCACCAGCCTGAAGGCTACATCCAGTATCCCAATGGTGGGATGGTTGTTGCAAAACTGTCTTTAAGTAGTGGTTGGGAAGATTAGTAGAAACTGCTATAACTGAAAGAATTTTGTACCAAGAACGTAGCAGGATATGGCTTCTATCTTAGAAATAAGTTTTACAGAGTATTTTCCCCGTTAGCTATGGTTTTGTTGATGGACCTTTATAGGTCTGACTGGTTCAGCTTGGGGACTGATATATTTAGCAAATAATGTCATGGCTTTCATTAGATCATCAGATCACAAATAACTTGCGAATCCTCCTTATGAGTGATATAAAATACACTTAGGAAGGAGCAGTGTGAGCCAGAGGAGCAGCTGGTGTCAACTGACACTGAAAGCAAAAAACTCTTCTGATTTGAGACATTTGGTGAAACGTTCAGCTCCTGAAATGTAAGTACTTCACCCTGCAGTGACATTGAGAGGCTGCTGATCTGGACTCGCCTGAGTCCAGTCCTTTTGGCCTGGGTCTTTCCTGGGAAGCTTTATCATGAGATTAAAAATTGAAAAAATGTGCATTAGGATTGCATTAGTTTCTTGGAACTGGATAGTCTCACCCAGCAGCCCTGGCTTCCCTGGCTCCGGAGCAGCTGTATGTGGTAGTGATTTTAATAAAGGTATTTGCAGCCTGTAACCACCCTTTTCCCCTTTTCTCCTAGTAGGACTCCTATGGCCGCTATTTGAAGTCTCCAATATACAAGGAAATGCTGGCCAAGGCCATTGTGCCCCAAGAGACGGTCAAAAAAAGGCAAGTGAAATTGGATGTAATTGTAGCAAGGATGGAAACAGCTTAAGTTGCAGCAGAGTTACTATGATTTAGATGTTAGTTAAAACAGGCTTTTCACTAAGAAGATACTTTGAGATGGATGACACTGTTTATAAGCCCATTGGAACAGACTTGAATGCAGTCAGAGTACTTGGCAATTGCTTGGCTACTTGGTCTGTGATTTTTTTTTTTTTTTTTTGAATTAATCATTGCTCCTTTCCTGAGAAGAATAAGAGCAGTGTGTAGTGGGTATGGGAGAACCTTCCACCATGCAACCTTGGCTTCCAGGGTAGAGGCAGAGCCACTGCAGTGTTCTCCATCTATTCTGCTGAGCTCTGCCTGGACAAAGCTGTTCACCCCCTGGGAAGTGATGGTGAAAAGCAGCCAAATTGGAACAAACGGTGTCTTGCGTGTGAGTGACTGCTGGCACAAGGTAGAAAGTCTGAAAAGGAACAGGCTTGAAAGGGCTTTTCCAGACTAAGATGAGGCTTGCATAGCAAATTTGGGCCATTTGAACTGCAGTTGCTTCATGAAGCTGAATGTGCAGTGTCAGAGCCTGGCTGGGTGGAGCGCTTCTCTCTGTTCCTCTTCCACTTTTTTAACCTAGTGAGCAAGAAAGAGGAATCGTGGACTTTCACACTTTGGCTTCATCCCCTTCAAGTCAGTGGAAAAATAAACCTCCTGATGCCTTGTCAGGCGCTGGCTGGTTTTTCCCTGAGCTGCACATCACAAGGCCGCTGGCAGATGGTGGCTGTTCCCTGGTGACTCCCTTCGTGTTTGTCGGTGTCTCCCCTGGGAATACAGTACTCTCCATCCTGCTTAGGGGAAAGCTCTTGTACCTCGTCCAGAGTTAACATGTGTTTTCACTGTTTCTGGAGGTATTTTCCTGAGGTGGAGAGTGGGAATTCTTTCAGGCATCACAGAGATCAGATCCCCACCCATCCTGGCCCCTATCTTGAGCTTACTGAGGGCACCAGGAATAAAAGATTCTGCTCTTCACAGCTGATCGGGCTCTCTCTGAGTGTTGCCTACAAATGCAGGCAACAAAGGGAGTCCCTAGGGTCCCAGGACAAGGCTGTTTTTTTGCTCTTTTAGCAGTTCTGCAGCTGATGTACCTAGTCTTCATTTGCACTTCCCTGATGCTGTGGTGGCAGTGGGGACATGTTCATCCCTATCTGAGCATGCCTTTCTGCTAATGGGCTGCTGCTGGCCTTGTTCTGGGGTGAGAGGTCTTGAGAGACAAAGCCATCCCAAATGCCAAGTTACTGCTCTCTATTCCATGTGTAAGGTGCCTTTCTTCCCCCCACGTCACGTTCTAGCAGGTGCTGAGGCAGGTGCCCTCCCCATGCACAACCTCAGGGATTTAACTGGACAGGGATGTTTTTCTAAGTTATGGTTCTGCTCTACCTGGGGCCATCTGGATGCTTGGGGATTTCTGGACGTTCTCGTTGCTTAGGGAACAACAGTGTCAGGCTCCGATGTCCTCCGGCCCCTCCATAACTCACTGTTTCTCTCTCTCACTCCCTGCCCAGCTCCAGTTTCCTATTTGGACGGCGCCACCTCCGCTCCAGCCCTAGCCCCATCATCCTGAGGAAGTTGGAGGAAGAGGCCAAAGCCAAAGAAGCTGCCACGACCGTGGACATCACGCAGGTCATGAGCAAGCTGGACCGCAGAAGCCAGCTCAAAAAGGATCCTCCCAAGTAGGCTCTGAGCCCCGCAGGGCACAGCCCAGGGAAAAGACAAGCTGAGGCTGCTGTTGAGCTTCGTCTCCCCTTCCTGAAGGTGTCAGTGCTGCTTTACGTTTGCCAGGCCCGCTCTGCCAGCAGCCGGACTGCTGCCGGCACCGTGTTCCGTGCTCCCTGTGCCGATTCCCGGGCACTGCGGGCATGGAAGTGCTGCTGGAGCCTGGCTGCTGGCCAGGTAGGAGCTGTGGTGCGGGACCGGCTCCCATTCCTGCACACTCCAGAGCGGGATGTTTCCTGGCAGCCCTGAGCCCCAGGATGGCTGAGCATCTCTCCACCTCTTGCTTTGCTGCTGGCAGTCAGGAGCTGGGGTGGCACGAGGCAGGATAAAGCTCTGCTCCTCCTGCTGTCCCAGTCCTTTGGGTTGAATTGGGTCTATCCAGAGCAGAGGCGGATGCTCCCGCTGGGAGCAGAGTGCAGCAGCCCACCCTGGAGCGTGGCGGTGTGGGTGCACGTCCTCTAAACTGTGTGGAAGAGCCACGGACAGCCGTGGGGCAGAATTCCCATGGGAACAACACGATGAGAGCTCCCAAAGGTTTAGGTGACCCTCAATTTTAATGGCAGTCCCAAGTCCCCTGTTCCATGGGGAGGAAATAAGTGAAAGCATCAGGTCCCTCCCCGTTACCCTTTCTCACGATGACCTGGCATACAGGCTTAGAGAGCAGGAGCCTGCAGGAGGGCTCAGGGATGCAGCCAAGGCTTTGTGCTTCTTTTACCAAATCCTTACTGACTCATCTTGTCTTTTTCCTGCTCTTCTGTTTTATGTTGCTTAAAAAAAAAAACTAACATAGTGTAGTTCCAGTTGCCACTGATTTGTAGCCCAGAGGCAAGGAAGAACTGGGATGGAGGCATTAATAGCTGATTTCAGCTTTAAGTAGTGTTTTTTTCTCTTTTGCTCTTTAGAATGAGGAAACCTGAACAACTCATTTAGTGTTAAAGAACTTGGGGAGATCCCAGACTTTGCTGGGAAGCCCCTGTGTGTCTGCACCAGAAGTGAGAAGATTCCCACAAAGCCCAGTGTAAGGAGTGGGGAGGCAGAAAAGCTTCCTTGTTCAATAGAATTTAGAGGAAGCAGAGGGACTGGGTGGGAAACACCAAGGGACAGGAAACTTGAGTCCCTCTGCTTGCATTTTGTCCCATCATTCCTACTGGGTTGATTTTGCAGCAAATGGGAGGTACAGAAAGCTGGATGTTCGGGAAATGTTAGGTATCAGGGTGTTCAGCACCAGCCTCTCATTAACATGGAAATAGTTGAGCAAGAGGTAGGTCCCTAACAGCAGTTCTTGCCCTCCCTGTGCATATTAATCCTGTCTCTGGTATCTGGTCTGAGCTGGTATCACTGTAAAACCTCCTTCGCTTTATTGCTGAGCTAAGGTGACTTTTGTGACCTCTTTTAACCTAATGGTGATAAATCTTCTTAGAGGAACTAAAACCACGTTGTATGGGATTTTCTCTTGGTTGTCAAGGCCTGCTCGCTGTGTCCCTGCTCTTGTTCCCAGTGGACGCAATGGGAAATTTTTGCAATGCCATAAAGAGAAGCAGGCTCAGACTAAATTTTCTTGTTTCTGCTTGTAACTGCAAGGCTGACTTACATGAGGTACTGAGCACTGTCAGCCTACCTAGAAATGAAGGCTCTGAAGGACACTGGGAACCTGTGCCAGGGTTTTGGGCTGGCCCAAAGCTATTTGAGGAGCTGCACCGTCTCCTTAGGACTTGTATAAGAGGGAGCAGTGGGCAGGCTGGGTTGCTAGTGTGTAATAACACGTGGAAGATCAAGGCAGGATGTAAGTAGCAAATAACCTGTGTGATCCAGTCAATTGCTCCAATTCCAATTTTTTTT
>VWPW01024764.1:0-37577 GCA_013389825.1 Crypturellus undulatus | reverse complement strand
AAGCTGAAGTCAAACGCCTTGTTTTAGTGAGCTGGGCATAGGAACGTAGCCAATATTGGTCATTTAAGCTTATCAAACACTAGCAGGAGTGACGTCCAGCAGGACTTGCAGGGAAGACGGGACTGTTGGACACTGTGCAAAGGAAGCTTTGTGAACCTGAAGCTCCAGTTATCACAAGGAGGATCACAAAGACATCCAGACGCAGAGTCTGGGCCCTGTTGGGCTCAGAATATCAGTTCTGGCTCCAGCTGCTCCTGCAGCTTTGCAGGAATTAAAAACAGGAGGGTGAATCTGGCTCAGGGTCTTCTAAACCATGTCCAGCCTTGCTAGAGTAGCAGAGACTTGATGGGTTTTAGGAGCCCAGCAATCCTAAATCTGTGCAGTCAGGGTCTTTAAGGTTATCCCTGAAACAGTGCAGAGAGGTTGACCACAGGGAGATGGAGAAGACCAAGAACATGAGGACAACAAGCATTGCTCTGAATGGAAAAGAAGCAAGTTGGTTTCGACATGAACTCTTCATGAAGGACAGGTAGCACAAGAGATCAGGAAATACATCTTTGCTGGAAGAAGGGGTCAGCTATGGAAGAAGCCACGCAGGACAGCAGCCCACGCAACCTGACCTTCAACAAGTAGAAGCACCTGAAATCCTTTTGGAGACACTTGCACACCCTGAAGCACACGGCCACCAAAGCCCCTGCAGATTTCGTGTTGGGACCTGGACAAATCCTGACCACCTGCAACATGTGGCAGCCCTTGAGGAGCTCCATGATCTGCACGGAGCAAGCAGAGATATTTCCATCCTGTTTCCCATCACTGCTGACACGAGCTGTCACCAGCCTCGTCTTTTAAGCAACTCGTTGGAAGGAAATCAGTGCATTGCACCCTGGCAGCTCCTTTCATCCAACTCTTCAAGTGCTTCCCAAACAATTCTTTAATTAAGCTGCCTAAATAGACCCATGGGGTATCATCACCGTCTGGTTTTGCCACAGGGGAATCAAAGGCTGCTGAAACGCTGCATTGAGGGCCACCAGCCCCAAAACAGACTGCAAAATCTCCACTGTAAAAGTGCCTCTGACAGCAGAGGCGTATGGAGACATGCTCTATTTCAGTTCAGATTTCCAAATGTGCTGATTAACAGCTTTTTTTTCCCCCTTAATGTAGGGATGACCGCAATTTTCCTGCTCCTGCCAGAATCAGGAGCTTGTTGAACTGATCCGGTGAATTTTAAAAATGTGCATTTCTGACAGCTCATTGCAGACAGAAAGAAAAAAAAAAAAAAAAAAAAACTGACATCAGTTTTGGGAAAGAAGAGGGATGTTTTGGCAACAAGGCTTTGAAATTCTGCCATCCGGGATTTTTTTGAAGGGCAGGATCACTTCTAAGACCCATTCCCCTCTTCTGCCCCCAGGACAGGCTGGAGCTGCATCTCTTTGTTGGCCTCCCCGAGGATAAAACAAGTATCGTTTTTCTTTCTGATGCTATTTTACCATCATAGCCACTAGTGGGATATAGGATTATCTATTTTCCATTTTTTTTCTATTACATGGAGCAAAGTGAACATGGTAGCTCTGGGGTACTCCAAACCCCTTTCGAGATGGATGAAGTTAAAGTATCTGCCCAATGTCATATTCTGCTGCCCTTTTTGAGATTTTTTGTGATTTGCAAGGGTCTAAATACAGGGGATCTCAACAGAACCAAAGGTTTATGGGGATATAAAGCCCACGCAGAGCTGGAAGCAAGTCGGGAATTTGCAGCAAAATAGTTGTACCAAAACCAGCTGCTTTTAAAAACTCAGATTTTCACATCCAGAACCAACTCCTTCCACTTTTGAGGGAAAAACAGCAACAAAAACAACAACAACAAAAAAGAGAGATGCACTTTGAGTAGTTCAAAATGACAAAAGCAGCCAGATACTAGGCTTAGAGTCGGGGGCTCGTAAAACTTCCAAAATTGCAGTAACAAAGTCAAAGCAACAGGGAATGAGGGATGCAACTTTTGACCTCTAAAAAGCAAAAGCCCCAGTGCCAGAACCCAGGGAGCAGCATAAAACCATCTCTTAAGTAGCTTATTTCAAAACCTAGAAGTAGCAACTAATGGCAGGAAACACTTTCTTTTTTTGAAGGATTTAATCAAGTAATTTCCCAGAAAGATGTAATAGGATCTATCGAGAGCGCTATAGAAACAGCTCCCCATCAGCTTCCCATGGCACCGTCCTACAGCTACGAACCTGTTTCACACAAATCCCCTTGTATTTAGTGTTCAGTTTTGAAGAATAAACAAGTAAATAAATAAAAAGCCTTCTGAGAAGTTACTCAGCTAAATTCTGACCAGTATAAAACAAGTACAATTGTGTGGACAGCTCCTGCTCCATACAGGGTTAACGAGTTTCAGGCTGCCCTTATCTTCTAAGGTTTTGATGAAAAGTGATTTTTTTTTCTTTTTTTAAGCCCATATCAGTGCTAGGAGGGGGATGAAGACCCCACACCTGCTTGCTCATGAAGCCATAGCTCTAAAGGAACTTGATTTTTTTCCTCTTTTACTTCAGTGTTGCTAACATATGTGAGTTGACAGAAAAGCAGGAAAAAATACAAAAAAAAACAAACATATATATACGGATGGCATCAAGAACGGGAATTAACCCTCTGGCAGAGATTTCAGGCTGATCTCTGTGAATTTAACCCGTATTTAAAGCCCAGGGGCCCTGCCTCCACTGTGTTTTCTTTCTTACCTCCGGAGAGCTCATGAGCTTTTGTTACCTTGAATAAAAGCACATTCACATCATCCACAATTCCACTGCCAGACATGACCCACAGCGAGATTTCACCTTTTTCCTTTTTATTTTTCCCCCCTGCACATCTTCCCTGAATACCTGCAGAAATACTGCACTTTTGCCTTCAATTTGGGGGAAACAAACAAAAAAAACAAGCAAACAAGAACTAAAAGTGGTGTATTTTATCTTCCCCACCGAAAAGCACTTTCGGTGCTTTTTTTTGAGACATCTTTTGAGCAAAACTTGGCACCGAGGAACCAAATCCCTTCTAATTGGTACAACACGGCGACAGCACCGCGCAAAATTCCCGCGCGCGATGAGCCCAATCCCTCCTTGCATCCGAGCGCCAGGGAGGCCCAGGAGGTTTATCCCATCCCCAACTCCATCCCCCAACTTGCAGCGTTCCCCAGGTTTTGTGCATCCCGCGCCCGCTCCGATTGCTCGAGTCCATCCAAGAAGCGGAGCACCTGGCACAGCGCTCGGGATGGAGCCGACGCGAAGTTCTCTTTGGCTCTGTTATTAAAATAACTAACTAAAAATATAATATTGGAAAATGATAATAATTTTTTACAAAGCGTGATTCAAGACCCCAAATTAGGGGCATGGGAGATGGATGAATGAGCCAAAAGAGCGCGTTGGCCATGCAGAAAGCAACGAGCTGCTTTCCACGCTAGAGTTCCCTGCGCAAAGTTGGTTTTTTGGGGGGAAATCTCAGCTTTTTCGGGGGAGTAAGAGGGGATGCTCCGCCAAACGTGCCGCAAACTTCCCGAGGACGCAGGGAAGAGGCTGTGGAATAGGAGGAACCGCAGGGTGCGCAGCGCCGGTCCCCGCACTTACCGCCCAGCAGCAGCAGCAGCAGCGGCGGCAGCGCCCGCATGTTGCCCCCGCGCAGCCCCCGCGCAGCCCCCGCCGCTCTCTGCGCTTCGCCGCGGCCGCCTGCGCCACCCGCCGCCTCCCTCCCCTTTTGGCCCGGCGGGGAGGAAGAGGAGGGCGGGGAAGGCTCCCCCTCCATCCCCTCCCCGCCTCGGGGCTGCGCCGCCCCCTCCTCCTCCTCCTCCTCCTCCTCCTCCTCCGCATCCCATCACCCAACACGGGGAGGGGGTGAGAGGATGGAGAGGGGGGGCACCTGCATGGGGGGCTTGGGGGGCTTCTGGATGGGGGGGATTTGGGTTTGGCATTTGGTGGGGGCGGATTTGGGATTTTTGTCTGCATTGAGGGGGATTTGGGATTTTCGTTTCTGTGCGGGGCAGTTTGGGATTGTCATCTGGATGGAAGGGGATTTGGAATTTTCATGTGGACAGTAAGGATTTGGGAATGCCATCTGGATGGGCTGCATGGGGGGATTTGGCATTGTTATCTGGATGGAAGGGGGATTTGGAATTTTCGTGTGGATGGTGGGGATTTGGGAATGCCATCTGTATGGGCTGGATGGGGGGGATTTGGGATTGCCATTTTGGGGAGAGATTGGGGATTCTCGTGTGGATGGGGAGGATTGGGGATTGTCATCTCAGTGGGGAGGGATTTGGGATTGTCGTGTGGATGGAGGGGGATTTGAAATTTTCATGTGGATCAGGGTGGCTGGGAATGTCATCTGGATGGGCAATGTGGGATGGTCATTTTAGTTGGGAGGATTTGGCTTTTTATATGGTTGGGGGCGGATTTGGGATTGCCATCTTGGTGGGAGAGGGATTTGGGGTTCTCACTGCATGGGAGGGGGATTGGGGATTTCCATGGGGTTGGGCGGTGCATTTGGGATTTGCACTTGCAGGAGGCTGGATTTGGGATTTTTGCCTCAATGGATCTGGGGCTCTTATTGCCTGGATGTGGATTGATTTGGGAATCTCACCTGCATGGGGGACATGGTTTGGGATTGCCACCTCCATGGGGGTTTGGGAGCTGGATTTGGGTTTTTCATCTGCACGAGGGTAGATTTGAGCTTCTCACCTGGATAAAGGTTTGGGACATTGATTTGGGATTCTTGCTTGGCTGGGGGCTTGAGGGGGTGATTTGGGATTTTTGTCTGGATAGGGGTTGATTTGGGATGCTCAACTGCGTCAGATTTGGGGTGTTTTCTGGTTTGTTGGCTTTCTCAGAAAAGTTTGCGTCCCTTTGAGAACATCCAAAAAAAAGCAAATGCTCCCAAGCTTGCAAGGACAAAATCATTATCAAAACTCTATATTTTCTTGTGTTGAGAGGGAAAGGTGCTCAAGTTTTTATCTAACATTCAGCTAAGCAAAGCTCACTGCAGGCAGCAGGGCACTAAAAATAAGCTCAGAGTTTTACACTATCTCTTCTCCCTGCACTGGCACATCCAGTGCAACCCATACCCTGGACCCAGGTGTTGCAAAAAAACAACCTTTTCACCCAAACTCGCACAATTTAGATTTCTTGGTGTCTTCCATTAGAGGTAGATTTTCATGTCTTTGCAATGTCATCTAGAGAAGATTTCAGGAGAGACTTGGCTTGTCCAAGGCTCTTTTTCCTCTTATCTCTTTTTGTCCTTGTCCCAACTTTATCTTCCAAGGACAGTAACGTGGAGCTCCATGGACTCACTGCTCCAATAAAACACAGAAATATTCGGTGTTGGAATATGTTGGACAGCAGCATCTGGGAGCTCACGACTCCTGCTCCCCTTGGTGATACCTGAATTAAACCAATTAAACCGAAGCAGTTGTGAGTGTCCTTGCAAACAAATATATTCTTAGAAGACCTAGTAAAAACGAGAAATTAAGCATGGGAATCAGCCCTTTACTTGCAAGCCCACCCAAACCTATCCTGAAAAGTGATGCATAAAAACAGATGAAGGAAAAAAAAGGAAAGAAAAAAAAAGGAAAAGGAAAAAAAAGAAAAAAAAAGAAAGGACTATTTATTTTAATTGCTTAAAAGCAAATAAGCTGTTAATTAAACGGCTATTAAACCTATCCCATGCAAATGCCCAAGGATCAGCTGGGAGAAGAGTTGTTTGATTAAAAAATTTCACTTTCCTTCCCGCTGTTGTGCAATGAGGAAACTCTGGCTTCAGCTCACGGAGCCTCCGAGCAGCCCGTGCAGCAAAGGTGAAGGCAATGTGTAATCTGAAAGGAAAAGGCTCTGCTATGAAGTGGCTAAAAAAAAGTGGAAAATCTTTGGAGTCACCTTTGTTTTTTTCTTGTTTTCTAGTTTTTGAGGTTGATTTGCTTGGGTCAGAAAGTTAAAACTTCACAGAAATTGATAAACTGTGATTTATACCCAAATTTTTGCAAGATTCCCACCGTGGAGCTTTATTGTAGGTGCCCAGGTCCAGAAGTTTTGCTCAGTGCCAGCATCCCAGGATTAGGAAAGTACATTCGCTTGCAGCTCTGAACCCAAAACATCATCTCCATGATTGCAGAGAAACCCAGGCAAGGATGCTGGGCACATAGACGTGGGAAACAGGAACCAAAAAAGCTGAGAATTCACACTAAAATTTAATATCAGCATTATGATTACTTAAAATCTCATGGTTTTAAGTCAGTCCTGCTGTCTGCAAGCTTGATGTTGACCTTAATGCACACATACACCCCTGGCTCCTAACATCCTCTTTTTCCCAGGTCCCGTATCCAACATGGGGAAGATGCAGGACATGGAACCAGTGTTTTTAAGGCATATTATTACAGATGGGATGAAACTATCTCAGGAGAAAGGAAACTTCACATGACTTTGGGATGATTTCAAGCTATGAGACTATAGAAACCCCTTCTAACATTTTGGAGAGAATTGGTTCAAGGGGCATAATATGTAACACAGACAAATACTCTTGTACTTCACAAGACTTGGACAAATACCCTAAAATATTTTTTTTTCATCTCTGTGCCATGTTATTCTTGTTCAGCTGCGTTCGGATTTGTCATAATGTTTGCCTGACGTCTCTAGACTTCCTCGCAGTGTTTACCACCGTTCCCAGAGAACTGCCAAGGAAACTAGTGCAGCATGGCAAGTCTTGGGCTGAGATCCAGCTTGGGATCATTTAACATGCCAGTAATCCGATTTTATTGAATGTCATCACCTCGCTTCCTTGTGCAACGGGGCCTGCAGTAATAATGTTTGGAATTCAAATTTGGGGTCAAGGCGGGACGATGGACAAGAGCATGAATGACAGGAGATGGGTTGCCAGGGTGATTATTTCACAAAGCAAAGCAAAGAAAAACACTCAAATCCAGGAAAAGGCAAAAATAACCCTGTTTGTTAGAATTAAGATAATAGACAGAGACTTATGCAGTTTGGGTTCAGTGCTCAGCTCTGACATAAGTGTCTGATTTCATTTGTGATCCCAAGCTTAAGAGCAAGGTCAGTGGTTCTTCTGTTCCTCCACCTTGCTCTGGATGTGGATGAACAGACAAGTGTAATTTCTGGACCTCCTAGGTTTCGTTTTTTAAAAGTATTAAACAAGGAAGCTGATTTTCAGCAAGCAGTTGACTGCTTCAACACAGATGCTCCAGAAGCTTCTTTGCCATCTTGATCATGCAGACACCCGCCCTTGGGTGGCTTCAGGTGTGCACCAAGACATTTACACGCCTATAGGATAGGTGTTTCCATGTGAGATAGGTGTTGGAAAGAAGAATACAACCCCACTGGAGAGAGATGCATCGAGGCTGGACCCTCTCTAGAAGTTCCACATCCCTCTTATACTGAGGAGCCCAGAACTGCACCCAATACTCCAGATGCATCCTCCCTCGGGTAGCATCACCTCCCTTAACCTGCTGGCAATGCTCCTTCTAATGCAGATCTGGATCCTGTTGGCGTGAGCCAGCAGTTGGACACACTGCTGGCTCATGGCTAACTTGGTATCAACCAGTAAGTATCATGTTAACCTGTTGTCAAACAGAACTCGCAAATCCCTCTCTTCCCCAGTCTTTGTTCTTCAGTATAAAGAGGTCAAAACCATCTATTTCCCAGGGCAGGGCCCCCTCTATGACTAGAGGCCACCATGATCTGCCAGGACATCAGTATAGCTTGGATTAGAAATGCAGACCATGACTGGGGAGATCCCCAATGCATCGTTGCATGGATGACATCCAGCTGTCATGATTCCTGGTCCAATCTGTTTGGAGAGGAGTTGGGGAGCTGCAGTGTAGGCTGTTGCATCGCAGGTGCATTGGGAAAGGCCAAGCGGGGAGGCAAAACTGCCCATTGAGGCTAAGGTGCATCCATAGAGATATGTGCAAGCTTTATATTGTATTTCTCTAACATTGTCCCCAGAACAAGTGTGACTGCTTAGTTTTTTTTCCCTTTTTTTTTTTAGGCATTAGAAAAACAAACCACCCATTAGGAGGGATAGCCAGGCACCTGGGCACATTTTACGCTCCTACAAAAAGTGGTTGGCGGAAACTAGACATTCTGCTCGTCCCCAGCTAAAAACATATGTCCTTTTTCAAACCCAATGTCAGCAGGGAATTATATCACTGCTACTACAACACCCCCTGTTCAACCTCCCCACAAACTCCTGCAGGTGGTTGTGGGCCACCAGTGAAAGAGAAGACATCTCTGAGCTAGAGGAATGATGGAGCAACCTTACATCTCTCCAACTGGAGAATCCTTAGAGCTGGCATCCCCTGGATTCTGTGGGGATTTCCTGGGAGCATCAGGATGGTCCTTTGAGCTTAGGCAATGAGTGCAGCAAGTGCCACCATCAAAAACATCTCCCAGGCTCCCCACTGCTGCTCACCCAACTCCACTTCTCTTCCCGTAAGATTTTCCGTCTTCTCTTCTCTCTTGGACAAGGATTTGCCCTGAACAGCCCAGGAGTTACCAGGGCAACACTTGAAGGCCCGGCAGCCGCATCATTGTTGGAGACTGCAGCCACCCCGAGGAATTCACTATTTGTTTTAGAGATAAAAGCTGCAACTTCCACACATTCTTCCTCAATTTCACTCTCCATTAGCGGCATTGCCCTGTCATAACAAAGCTCACTGAATTATTAGAGAGGGGGCATTTGGAACCTGCAGTGGGGAAAGGGGTGGGGGAAGTTTGCTGGATGTGTTTTCGTTTTCTTTATAAGGCTTGCATGAAAAAATCAGTTGATAATGTGAGATGGTGAGAGTGGTTGAGTAGGACTATGAGGAGGCTCAGGTGGGATAACTTGGGCAAACCCCATCTGCTTTGCTCTGCTGCTCCTGCTTTGGGTTGCAAGTGTTTCATGGCATTCCTTCCTGCTCCCCTTCGGCTTTTCCAGACATAATGGAAAACCAAAGGTAATGGAAGGTTGGCTTTTTGGCAGATATCTAATTTGGGCCAGTTGAATCATCTGTTCCAGACAGGTCGGATGGATCCCAGTCATAAGTCTCATCTCTAACACCGATGCTATTTTTTTTCACAAGTGTTTTTCTTTTCCAGGGCCTCAGTTTCCCACTGCAAATTGTAAATTGCATCTTGCATCCCATTGTGATTAATAAGAAAATACTGGACTGGGTCTGAGAAAATTCCCTGCTCTTTCTTGCTTCTTTATTTTTTTCCTGGCTTTTAAATTTTTTTTTTATATGGAATTCTTTAGCACTTAAAGACAAGAATAGAAACAAACTGGAAGCTAATTGAAATGCTACAATGAGAACAGTTCACTTTCATTTCCATACAAGCATGTTTCAGAAAGGAATAGTTTAAAGGACGTTTATCTAGTTAGTGGAAATGCATCATTCTCATCAGCAGTAATGGGAATTACATATGCTTGCAGAGAGAATCCCCTTGAAACTCTTCAGTCTAAGGAAGATAAGTAAAAATCACAGCACATTTCAGTTTTATTTGGCATGATTAATGTCCAACGCTAAACAGCTTCAGCAAGACGTACTTCATCACTCTTTGGCATGGGTCTTAACAGTAGCTGGTGGCTCCTGGTTGAGGCAATGTCTTTCTGAGGCAAGAGAAGAAATTAATACTGTTTTAGATGAATGCAGCATTGCCAAAATTATTGTTAGCCATTGAGATGTAAGTGTAGTATTTTCTTGTTGGACAAACACAGAGGAGATGGGAAAATTCCTGCTCCTATATCACTCATGCAAGTATTTAGTGCTACCTGAGAAGAGAGCTGAAACTCTCGAACATGTCACCTGCCTAGGACCCCCAGGAAACAAGGGTAAACATGCTTTTAGATAGTGCTTTTAGATATCTCAGACCTCACCAATTCATTGCTGGTCAGGTCCTAGAAGCGCTGTGATCAGCAAGGGACATCCACTGCCCTATCCAATAGCTCTCTGCTTTTCCTGGAAATCAGTTGCAAAGAAAAGATGTAGCAGAATCCACCATAATTAACAGCAAGAGTTTCGTTTGTGTAGGCAAATGGAGAAAATAGGGACTGATTGCACCTTGATAATGGTGTAGACAGGAGAATGGACCTCAAACTTCTCTGAAGACTGATTGTACCAAAGGAAGACATCCCATAGGGCATCTTCCTATGAAAGCAGATCCAGGTCCAATGTCTTCATTGCTCCCAGTGGTTGCCTGTTCTGGCTCAGGAAAGAGGCTAAAGACGATAAACAGCACTTTTTTTCTTTTTTTTTTTTTTGTCCCATTGTCCTTTTTTGCAATCCCGCATCATATTGCAATGCTTTGGTCACTGCTCGTGTCACTGCTTTTAAGGCAGGTGCCACTAAGGTCTCTGCTACCTACACAAGGTGGGATTCACCTTGTAGATGCAGACTGTGCCTGTCTGGGGACAGCCTTGCAGATGCAGTCTGGAGTGTTGCTCTGTCATAAAATGTCAGTTTTGCCTCTGCGATTGAGAAGTCTGAGGGTGCTAGGTCTGGAAATGCACCCCCATGCATGCACCAGCCACATGTGTCCACTCACCTACCCACCCACACCCTGTTTGTGGCATGATGGGCTGCAGCTGCATGAGGATTATAAAAGGAAGGGAGTTAACAGTCGGGGTGGAGCAGAAAATAAGAAAATGAGCAAATAAAGCAACAAATGCCTTACAACAATCTGTGGAATGTGGGCTGGTGCTCTTTCTGCAAGAGGGTACATATACTGCATCTCTACAGAAGAGTCCTTGTGGATGTATGAGGTAGAGCTGGGATGCAGTAACCTGGGATGGCAAAGCAGATAATATTTTCCCGAGTCAATTAAGCAGTGGTTAGCTCAGAAGAAGGTTTGAATCTCTTTCCAGCGAAGGGAGTGAGCATCGAAGCAGAAGGTTAGAAAGTCCAATGTCCAGGAGAACACTCTGGCTTCGGTCTATGCTTCATGCTGATGAGATTAACAATAATAGGAAATTCCAGGAAGAAAAGGGGGCTTATCTGGATCTACTCCAGCCTGCTTGTTAGCTCAGTAGCAAGCATGGTAGAAATGCCTCCGATGTGGGGAGCATGTGCTGAAGTTTCTGGGGCCAGAGGAAGTTCTCATTACGTCGCTGCATCCTGTATATGAGCTAAGGTCCACCTACGAGAACATCTGCAAAAGATGCAAAGGGACATGCAAGACTTCGGCCACTGGGTAGCCAGTTGTGGGAGATTGATTCCCCTGCTGACAAATGACAAATCCACTCAAAGGGAATCTGAAAATCCTTTCCTTCAGGCTCGTAAACAGAAAACTAAGCCCACCACAAACCATGACCAAGCTTCATAGATCCCATGGCTGTGGTGAGCAATGAGCCTTATGGACTTGGCAAATGTGGAAGCAGCAGAGGAGAAGGAGGGAAGGTTGATTGCACATTGGCTGACCAATCCACTCCATGATCTGAACTTCCAAACTTGCCAAGAACAGGCTGGACCTGGAATATATGCTGCATTCCTTTGGTGTCTATTAGCTAAAAGGCTCGGTCTTGGGCAATGCCCACTATAATAAGTGCTGTGTGTCTTACTGTAAAGGCTGTAATGGATAACCAGCCATTCCTGGTTGAATAGCACAGGGGATAATCACAGTAAATAATGAGAAAGAAAATGAGAAACTTTGATTGCTGGAAGCCTCCACCAGCACATCATGCACAGATGCTGCCTTTCATTCTTGAGTGTGCTTCGAATTTGATTTGAGATTCCGCTGAGGAGGGATATTCTCCGGGGATTTCGCTGTACAATGCGTGCGGCTCTTTGGAGGGTGGTGAACAGCAGGGGCCAGCTGGCCTTGGCAAAACAGCCAAAAGCAAGATGAGGAGGAGGGGAGGAGAGACTCAGGCTCCGGTGAGGAGCTCCCGAATGCTTTGAGGTCATTCTTGGCAGGAGGAAAAAGCACAAGGCAGCATGAAGCTATGAATAAACAAACTTCTTCCCACCTCCGTCCCTCGGCTCTTGTCCTCCCTTGTTTATTAGCCAAACGCTGAGCGACTGGCACAGCACATATTCCACCCCACCTACCCGTGCTTAAGAGCTTCCCTATATTTAGCACCGACCACTTTTCCTTTGTCCTGTTGCAAACAAATGTTTGCATGCGAGGCACTCTGCGGGAGCTCCAAGGCGGAGCCCAAAATTTTCAGCTTATTACTCCCTATTTTTAGTTATCAGATGACCTGTGGATGCACCGGCTCATCATATTTTTTTCCATGCAACAAATCTGGACAGAGTTTATAGCTCTCCATGAAGCAAAGCCCTGGACATGTTCCATCCTGGCTTCAGGTGGATAAGCGGAGAGGGGAAAGAGATGGACTATGAGTTCAAGGGAGTCACTCAGTGCTCCTACATCTTTGCAAGGGCCATGTGGACCCTAAGGAGGTCTCATGTGGGAAATTTTCATAGTGTTAGTAAGATATAGAAGGAACTTCAGAATCCACTCCGCTACTGTCGGCTTTCTGGTTAAGAGCGTGAGATGGCACATAAGTCAGATCCAGTCTGATTAGCCTGATCCAGTTCATCTGCTGCTTACGATGGATTAATTAAAGGCTCGAAGCTGGAGAGAAAAGAATAGGGATGGAATGCTGTTTCTTCCAGCAGAGATGTGATGCTGGTGGGTCCCAGCGTCTCCAGGTCTTGTTCTGTTCTTTTTTTTCATGGGTGGAATGGGGATTTCAATGTGTTTGCTGATGTTTGCTGAGGCTCCTACAGATTTATTCGGGATGACTGAAAGCTCAGCATGTGAAACTGCAGAAAGATTTCTGATCTGGAGTAACTGAGTGGGACAATTCCCATTTGATGTTGAAAAATATAAAGTACTGCACATGGGAAAATAAAAAGCAGCCTGACCATACGCAGGCCTTAAATTAACCTTTCCCAGGGTGGCACTTTTGTGTCCCTGAGAAGAGCTACGTGAAACATCGTATATGTACTCAGAGGCAAAAAGTGAAATAGAAGTTTAGAGCTTTTAGGAAAAGAATAATGTTCAAAAGAAGTAAAACAAAGCGATTGTGGCACCGAATGAGTCTCCCGGGCGTTGACCTCTTGAATGGTGCATACAATTCTGCTCCCCCCATCTCCATAGGACACAATAGGGCTGGGAAAGGTAAGGGCACTGTGAACAATTGCAGCCCCAGAGCGGCTTCTGTGTAAGCACTACCTGGGGAATAGCCTAGGGCTCCATTGTCCCCAAAAGAGAGCAGGAGGACAACCCCGGGTCACAGCTCCCCAAGAGACCTGGGTAGAGGCAATAGGTTAGATTGTTCATTTCTTCACATAACTCAGGAGCTAGGGCATGCTGTGGAAACCAGAAACGTAAATGAGATGGGCAAAGGAGTTAAACAAAAAAGAAAAAACTGAGGGATAGGTCTATGGGTGATGTTCTAGGTGGAAGCCCTCATGAAAAAGTCCATGAAGATGCGGAAGTCACGCACTGCAGTGCTTATTCTCTTGTCTAGGAATATCCCTCCCTGCCCCCTTTCCCTCTTTACCCACTTCCAATCATTTCTGGGGACAAGACAGTGGCTCAGACAAGGCTTTGCCCCGACCCGCTCTAGTTGTTGTTGCGCCTTGAGGAATGCAATGAGCCAAGCTGGGGATCGCAATGAGAGGAAGCGGAGTTTCAAAAGAGGAGCCGGGGCAGCTGGGTCAGATGGTGATTTTAGAGTGAACCCAGACAAAAAGCTGGTGTGATTCGCTCACCAGGGCTGGAGGGAGAAGATCTGATCAGGGCTTTTCCCGTGGGAATCCATAGGAGTGAGGGTTATCAGGGGCAGACGGACGGGAGACCTTGGGGTCTGCTCCCTTGAGAGCTAACTCTCCCTCCAAAAAAAAAAAAAAGGCAACAAATTTAAAGTTTGTAGAGAGTTTTTTGTTTTTTGATGTTTTGGTTTTTATTTCTTTTTTAGAAGCTGACTAGTGAATGGGATAAAAAGGCTCTCAGTTCTGCCCAGCATCGTCCCCTCACTGCCTCCCTCCCTTTCAGTTCAGCCCCCAGACACAAAGGCAGAAAAATGCCAGGAATTTCCAAGCGCTCTCCCTAAACCCGCTTCCATCCCACTTTCCCCCCTCTTTGCTACCTCCTCTGGCTGGGAAGGAGGAATACTAATAAGAAAGCAGCACTCTTTAATAGGCCACTTTCCTGGTCACTTGGAGGGCAAGTGCTGAAAGAAGCGAACGTGACCAAACATAAAGAATGAGTCTTCCTCAAATCCTTGCTTTTTCATTTGATTTTATATTTTTTTTCAAAACCACTCTTTTCATTTTGATTTTTCTACTTTGTTTTGCTTTTCCTCCACCAATTTCTCCCCTCCTCCCTATGCCACTTTATAGTGGCGTGGAAAACTCTGCCTCTAGCTCTATTTCTTTCCCTCCGTGTTAGGCTGCAACTCCAATTGCTCCTGGATGATTAGCATGAGAAGGGAGAGGGGAAAGAAAAATCTCTATTGGCTTCTTGTGGAGCAGGAGCAGCTGTCTGGAAAGATGCTGGCTCCCGCTCCCGTTATCCTCCTTGCTGCTGATCTTGCCTGTTGCATATTTTTCTGGGAGAAGGGGCTGAATGCAAGCAGGGAATGGGGCAGGAACAGCAGAACATGGGCTGGGGGATATTCTGGCTGGCAGGAGATGCCAAGTTGGCAGAAAACCAGTTGCTCATCCTCTCCAGGACCCCCCAGGAGATATTACTTCTGCAGACCCAGGTCTGATGATAGGTTTAACGGTGCCTGCAGCCAGCGTGGTCCTGTTTGGTAGACCAGCTCTCCCCGCAGCCCTTGAAGCCGGACAGTGGCTCCGGCGGGACGTGCCGCAGGAATGGAAAACAGTGTCTATTTGTTATTTGTTATGAGGCCGTGATGGGAACGTCAATGCCTTTGGGGCTGGTAGTCCATCCAAGCACCAGAGCCGGCTGTGCTCAGCCCCTCCTCCCCTCGCTCCAGGTGTTTCCTTTTCTGCGCTCGATAATGAAACCCAGGAGCTGCAGACAGTTATATTTAGTTTCCATCGCTGCTGGCAGGGGGTCTGCTGATGCCTAACAAGTAGCAGCCAAACACTACCAAGTGGGCGCCCAGATCCTAAGGTTTAGGAGCTGCCTCCATGGTGGGAGAATGTACGATATGAGAGATGGGAATATTGTCGGGTCTGGGCCACGGTGGGTCAAGGACGTGTTCCCAGCATATGTCATGATGCCTTTAGTCACTTCCTGCACCTGCCCCATGCAAAGCTATGAGATCCAGACCAGTTTTGTTTTGGGAGCTGTCTCTCTGGCTAAGTAACCTAATCCCAGCTAATCCCTGGCATCCCTGACCCGTCTCTGCTCCCTTTATGAGGATGCTCCTAGACAGCGTAGGTAGACCAGTGTCTTTAACCTCACTCATTCTTCAAGCTGCTGTTTTTTCTTGGACAAGTGCTCACACACACAATAGGTGGAATTCAGCAGTCTAAACACAGATTTCTAAGGCTGAGATCTCTAGAAATCTGAGATTTCAGATTTCTATCATCTGAACTGTCTCTGTAGGCTGGTATATCTGTAAACTGTCTGTATCTCAAATATCCTAGAGCACCTTTTTGAGCCACCTCATGGTGTTCAAGACCTACAGGGTATATGGGGCTGTCAGCTACAATATAAACTTTAGAGAAGACCCACAGTTTTCCATAAACAGCAGGAGACCAGCCATAATATCCAATGAGGTAAAATGGTGCTAAACACCTGCATTTTGGCACGTGGATACTGCTCAAAATTTAAACTGTAAGACACAATTTTGCTAATTCTCTCTGCTTTACAGAAGATGATGCTACTAAGCAACAAGACCTATCCCATGCTTATGCAATTGCTCCTCCAGAAGCGCAGTAATGTTTCAGCCAAGGTCATCCTGCACATACCCCTATACCTCCTTATAAAATGATACCTATATTTTTATGTTTTAGGCTGTTCATTTTATTTTTTTTTCTTTACCTAGGGGATACATTCCCAAGAGGAGGAAGATGTAGATTCTGGTTGACATTACAAGGCCATTCTTGCTGCAACTGCTGCTTCCTGACAATTTCGATGGATGTGTCCCCACCCTGTGGACAAAGCCCCTGCCACTCCCTTCCCAGTCCAAAGACAATAACTGATTGTTTGAACCCAACAGATGTGGAAACCTCTTAGGATGAGAGGAGTGCAGTGGCCTGGAGGGCACTATTGAAAGGAGCTTTGACTTCAAATGATGCAAAGTCTAGAAGACCCATATGGGTCTTCTAGAAAGACCTTCACTGCCTTTTCTAGTGGAAGTCTAAGTAGTTGAATTCTCATAACTTGTTTAAAAAAAATAGCCTATGTATTGATAGCTCAAGATTTAGGCCTAACTAAACTGAACTGTCACTTGAAAAGTGGTTTTCTAGCAGGTGTTGTGATTCTGGCTTCAGGAAGAGTTGGTATATCAACATCTTGTAGGATGTCTTGAGCTCACCAGTGAGGCAAGACAGAAGTTGAAGGAAACCTCTGAGAGTTAAATCCCTGAAATCCTCTTAAATCTTCTGCTTCTACTCGGATAGCTCACTGTCATTTTGTGCTTTCTGTGTAGGCTTAAATTAGAAACATCGTGAAATTAATAGACATCAGGCCAGGAGTTTTTGATATTCCCAGAGTATTTATGGCACTGAAAGTCATTTTGGGTGATAGAGAAGGATTATTGCAAATAAGGTTATTTTTCAAACCCTTCTTCTGGAGATAAGATAATGTCTCACAGTTACAGTGACTTCTGTCTTAATAGATCTCAAAACAGAAGACTGATGGGTAAGAAAGTTTGACAAGATGGTTAGGTCATACTTTAAAATGTTTTTAACACTTCTTGTTGATGTCTATGTGTCTCTATTACTCACAGAAGGAAAATTCTAGCTGTGTTGTCAAAAGTGCTATGTGTTACCATGCACTTGTATACATATGTATGTGCATTGTACACTTAATTTTAAGAGTCATATTCCTGCAGTTGCGTGACTGCAGTGCCAACATGTCAGATTTTGAATACCGTCTTTTTTACAAGCATCTGTTCTCAAGAAAACAAAGCAAATCAGTGCTCAGAACTTAAAGCCCAGGAAAACTTATCCAACAGCACAAGGCAAATATAAGCTGAAAACTTCAGCTGTCAAAACCTCTAGCTCATCCCAGAACAAATAGTCCATTTTAGGACTGAGGCCACATGAACTGCGCAGTTAAACTGCTTGAGATCATTAGTTCCATTGGAGACCACTTAAGGGACAATTCTCACTTCGAAAATGTTACTGTGCATGTAGAAGTCCCTAGACAAAATTATTCAGGGGCAACCTAGTGAGCTTGAAAGGGTGAATACACTCATATATAATTATAAAAAATGTTGGAATTGAGATACTTTATCTTATAATACATTTTATTTGAATTTTAATGTTGATGAGTTCTCGAGAGTGGACATTGTGCAGCACGGAGTCTTCTTTCACCTCTTCCCAAGGGGATGGAGCAACAGAAATCCTAATCCAGGGCAGCCTCCTGCTGCTCCACACATAAGGAAATCCACAGGAGTGAGGGAAGAGGGGAATTTGAGAGCAAAAATTCAAACCTGGGTAAAGGAGCTGCAGTGCTGCCCTGGCACGGGGCAGCTCGCGTTGCGCCAGTGTCTGCAGGAAGCTAAGAGGGTGAGATCCAGCATCGCTGTGCTCTGCCAAGCATTGTCACCAAGGGCTGCCTCTTCCCTGGAACAGGATTTGAGCCAGCAGATGGGGAACTTGGACCCCAAGGGCCGTGATATTTTTTCATGGCTGGTCACAGAGCACGTCTTAGCATTAGAGTCTCTTTGCCAGTGCATGAGGCAGGGAGTAGGTCTACACTGGGAGCGAGGTGGATGCTAAAAGCAGCCAGAAAGCAAAGCAAATAGTCATTAATGTTGTCCTTCTTGAAGGCAAATAGCACTCAGCTCCAAGTCTCTGATGCAGAGAATAGCATCAGTGAGTAAAATGCTTAGATAACACTTTTACAAACAGTTGAATGTATCTTCTCCAGTAGTGTTGCAGAGTCAGCTTTTCCTCCCCAAGAAATTCATATTTTACAACAGATTGAATATTATGTATGCATTTAGGCCATTCTGTTTACAAAAGACCCTGACAAAGACTTGCCCGTGATTTGCTATGGAGGTTCAAGGCTTGGGGATGCAGATTCACAGCCCTAGCATGACATTGCTGACATCTGCATAGGCTTGCAATGTGAAATTTGGTCACAAATTTGTAAGTATGATCCCAGAGCTTAGGCTTAGATGCTTAAAATGAGTGTGGTGCCATATCCAGGGGCTATGAAGTGAAACATGAAGGAAAATTCTACACTCAAATGAAATAACAGCAAAGGTGAACAGAATGCAGAGCGCCCAGGTCTTGGTCTGGGAAAACTCAAGTCCTGCTGGATTCAGTAGCTGCTCTAGTCCAGGTTGCTTGGCTGGGAAGTGAACTTAAACTTGGTATACTCCAAGTTCACCCTCACACTTCCAATCTGTGTCTTGGAGGNCTAGCATGACATTGCTGACATCTGCATAGGCTTGCAATGTGAAATTTGGTCACAAATTTGTAAGTATGATCCCAGAACTTAGGCTTAGATGCTTAAAATGAGTGTGGTGCCATATCCAGGGGCTATGAAGTGAAACATGAAGGAAAATTCTACACTCAAATGAAATAACAGCAAAGGTGAACAGAATGCAGAGCGCCCAGGTCTTGGTCTGGGAAAAACTTAAGTCCTGCTAGATTCAGTGGTTGCACTAGTCCACATTGCTTGACTGGGAAGTGAACTTATGCTTCGTATACTTCAAGTTCACCCTCACACTTCCAATCCGCTTCTTGGAGGTACCTTCTTCTTGTGTTTGTCCAGGAAGAACCCTGCATCCACATGATGATGAGGGTAACCAGGCCAGACCCAAGCTCCTCTTCAGGTATCTGTTTTTCTTTAGTGAGTCATGACCCAAAAATCACCCCAGCTTCACAGCTAGCTCATTGAATTTTGGTTTCAAGAACTAGCCCACAGTCTCTCTTGGAATATACTGCAGGCATGGCCAACAGCTCTTAAGCATATGTGCATGGGGAAGTCAGCTTATCAGGTCTCATAATGAGCAAGAAGGTCAATAAGAAATAGAACCAATTGAGAAATAAAGTCTAAAGAAGGCAAGACTTTTACTGCTTGCAACTTTAGTCAGTCTCTCTAGCTCATCTCTGTTTTCCCAGTCTGTCCTTGGAAGACCTTGTAGGTCCTCTACATAAGGCTGGTGCATCCGTAGAGGGTCATCCCATGGCAGGCTGAGTGCAAGGGTATGTACCTAAACTTGGAAGGATTTCTGATTTTGCTGTAGATGTGGACTAGGAGGGTCTCTATGTTCACATCCCAGTGTCATATTCCATCTAGATATAAATGATTTTTGTAACAGCCTCCCCCCAAAAACAAACAAACAAACAAACAAACAAAACATGCCATTGTCAAGGATCACCAGCTGTTACTGCATGGAATGGCAGGGAACAGAGTGACTGCCTCATCCAACAGAGACCAGACTGGCAAAAATGAGTATTATATCTTCATCTGGGGAGACTTTTTTTCTTTTTGCCTTCGAAACTATATTCACAAAATAAAAAGTCAGAGTCAAAAATTGAAACACTGATATTGGTTGAATCAAAATGAAATGTTTTCTATTTTCAAGCTTTCCTTCAGAGAAATAGAAAAACAAACTAACAAAATCAGCTCAGATTGAGTCATCATTTTTGTTTTGACTTAAAATCCAACATTTCACATTAGACTAGAGTGGGTTTATTTGCTTACACCTTGCAAACTCTCACGAAAGGTCAATTTAAATCACAGCCCCTTTTGAGACTTAACACTTCAAACTTGCAATTTGAAAATTAACGATTTTCATGTTTTTCTAAATACCTCCCTCATATTTTTTTGTGTGTGTTGGTGAAATATTTTCCTGCAGCTAGCACAAATTCATAAATAGTTTTGCCTCCCCCTTCCCATTAACCTGTATCTTTTAGAAAACATCTTTCTGTCAGAAGAATGCTGCATGGTTCTTTTCTTTTTCATTTCATATGACCTTTTGGGCTGCCCTGTGCCTCCCACCCTCTTTTTTTTTCCTTTTTTCTTTTTTCTCACAGCTTAGTTCAAGCAACCACAGCTCAGTCCCCACGTAAGCTTTGCCGGAATCTCCTTGGACAGGAGTGCCTCTGTGCCTCAGGTGATGATCACTTTATGGGATAACGAAACCTGATGCTCGTGGAGCGTGAAGCTTGTGGCGTAGCAGATACCTGGAACTGAAAATGTCAGTGGATCTTGAAAAATGCCTTCACCAGCAGTGCTGAGTGTGGAAGAAGATGTCTCTTGGTGGATAGATTAGACCATCGAGAGCTGTCAACCTGCAGATAAGCCTGTGACAAGAGGCCAGTTTTGTCTCTTTTTCCATATTCTGTTAACAACTGCTAAAAAAGGAGTATGTCAGCATCCAAAGCCCAGACTCCTGGAGTTACCATTTCCATTTAATTAAATATATGTATATACAAAAGGAACTTTTTTAACCCCCTGAAACAGCAGAAAGAACATGGACATCGTTGTAGCTGTTACAGCTTCTATTCGGAGGTGGATCCCAAAGTATTCTCTTTTGAAACTAATGAGGCTAATTTAGCCCTTCTCTTGTTTTGAGGGTATAGGGATTTCTCTCTGAGAAATGCTGATCTTTTATTGCCACTAATGCTGAAATAAGAGGCCGAGAGAGAGAAAGGAGATAGGGGGATTCCGTACCAGGAGCCTGAATGGTTCTGCTGCAGAGCAGAAGCAAACCAGACCTGGGGAAGGCACTTCCAAAATGTAGCCTGGGTTCAACGAAATATTCAACAGACACAGGAGACCTGTTCAGCTGATAAGGTTTGCACATACTTTGCTGATCAGAGGGTGATGTGTATATATTTCCACTTGTACTATCAGCCTACCTCGCTGTGGGGAATGTGATCTTCCTCCCTCGGTGTTTTTATCAGCACGTTATTGCTCAGTAGATTCTTAACTATCTTGGATTTGCCCTAAGAATTCTGACGCAAACCTGTCAGATATGTGGAGTGAATTATTATTTTAATCGAGATGCTCTGCTTGGCTCTCCACAGCTGATTCTCTAGTTACGGCAATAAGAGGAACACGTCTTTGTGAAAATAAGCTGGAACAAGCGAATTTGAAAACTAGGACAGTTGACTCTACAGTGACGTCTAACTGTGTTGGCAGTGTTTTCTACAGATAGTTCCAGTCCATCTCAACTGCTAATCTGAGGACTGAGATAGATCAAAAACAGCCATAGAGAAATCTTCTAAATTCATTAACATAAATGGTCTTGTAGAGAACTACGGGTCAGAAATGAAGAAATAGTCAGGATATAGTTTTCTGTTAGGGTACCCAGTGAAGTCAGTGAATACACCTATACTGAAAACCCAGACCAAGGTTTTGCTATTGAGCTTGTTGTAGACACGGTGCAGGCATGGCCAAAAAAGAGTATACAAGTACTCAGGCCCTGACGTAAATCTTGAATTCTCCTTGAATGACCTCTAAAAATGAGCTTCGTTGGAGCCTTCCTGATTTTTATTCTATGCTCTAACTTTTGCCTGTGATTCCTTGTGACAATGGGACCTGTAACTTCTATAAACTAAGGCTCCTAGATCTTCCTTTCAGGTGCCAAAATTACTAATAGCACTTATCTTGCAAGAGCAGAGAAGGTTTGAGTCCCAGATGGCACATACCTCACATCTAAGACTAAAATATGACCAAAAAGGAAATTATGTGTTTGGACCATAACTTTTAAGGAAGATAATGAGAGATTTTCAAGAAAGAGAAGTCTGCCATGAGGTTTATATATTAAATTTGTCCATTTTATCTTTGAAAGCTAGGATCACTGCACATAAAGGCTATCCAACCATCTAAGACACATCTGTGTGTTTCATTGCTTGCAATGGAAATCTCCTAAATTCAGGCTATGGAGAGGAATGCCATGGGAGGAAGCTGGAGAAATTACCTGCATGCCAAGGAGCTGAGTCAATCTGAGACTGAGCTTCACTTATTATCAGGAGGAACTGGTACATGGTGGAACATTGTTTAAATGTAAAATCCCAGCCACGTCAATGAAGCAGAAGAACGTAAATTATGGGGCGTAGAGGGAGGGGAGGGAGACAAGCATGCTGCAAGGCAGAGAGTGAGAGCTGAAACAGATTTCCCTTTGAATTCAAACAAATATCCTGACTGGAGAGGGCTGAGCTCTTGCAGGTCCAGTGAAGAGTGAAGGAAATGGAGAGGGCTCAGCCCTTTGAAAGGAGGGATGGATATCTGTCTTCTAATTAGCCTTCCTGAATATTNCCTGACTGGAGAGGGCTGAGCTCTTGCATGTCCAGTGAAGAGTGAAGGAAATGGAAAGAGTATCTGTCTTCTAATTAGCCTTCCTGCATATTAGTCNGAGGAACTGGTACATGGTGGAACATTGTTTAAATGTAAAATCCCAGCCACGTCAATGAAGCAGAAGAACGTAAATTATGGGGCGTAGAGGGAGGGGAGGGAGACAAGCATGCTGCAAGGCAGAGAGTGAGAGCTGAAACAGATTTCCCTTTGAATTCAAACAAATATCCTGACTGGAGAGGGCTGAGCTCTTGCAGGTCCAGTGAAGAGTGAAGGAAATGGAGAGGGCTCAGCCCTTTGAAAGGAGGGATGGATATCTGTCTTCTAATTAGCCTTCCTGAATATTAGTGCAGATCGGTATTAACCTTCCTCACAATCCCACCCTGTACAGACACAGAGCCAGATTCTGCTTCCAGGTTCATTAAAAATCAGGAGCAAAGCATAAGTTACACCAATGTAACTAGACAAGAATCTCCTCCTGCTCAAATGATAAAGGGAAAGGAGCACAGTAACCTTCCTACTGCAGTTGTTTCAGCACTTTTCTATACAACATATGTTTGCTGAGGTTTTTGTTCTGAAGCAAAGGAGAAGGAGTAACAGACAGAATCCTCCTTCAGATGCAATGAAGAAGAGGTTGCTCTTGCACTCTTCTTGGTCAGCAGCATCAACTGCTGCCCTGTTAGCAAAGCTTGGTATAAACAGTGCTCTGCAACTCTCTTAAATCTGTGGGAAAGGTTGTTGTTTAGTGAGCATGGAGCCTTGCACAACATGTTGAGAAAAACAATTCTAGCTCCAGAATAAGAAGCTAATATCATCATCAGGTATTTCTTAATGCTGTTCTAATGATCGCGATGATGTACCGAACAAATACCCTTAAAAGTTCAGGTTGAACTTGCTACAGGAAAAGGTCATAGATTAAGCTTCTTTCTGCATTTTCTACAGAACTTTGTAGAGCTATTTAGATGTTAGTAATGAATGCATTCAATGCCTTCTGTGCCTCAGCATGGACGCAATCCTGTGCAAGGTGCTGTAGGAGACATTGCTTGTGCAGGGGAGTTGTCCAGGATATCTCAAAAGATCCCTTCCAACCTCAACCATTTTTTGATTCTGTGATTTTGTTGTCAAGTTCTTGTTACAAACCTGCCAGGTCTACATAACATGTAGGGTGGAGAGACAGCTATTGCCCATAGTGGAAAAGGATTAAGTTAGGGGCTGTGCAGGTAATCCAGAGATTTGGAAGTCTATGAGACATGAGAGGATGCATCCAGGGGTCCTAAGAAGCTGACTAATGTTACTGCGAGGTCTTTCTGAAAGACCGTGGCAATAGAAAAAAGCAAACATCACTCCCATCTTCAGAGGGACAAGAAGAACAGTCAGATGATGGAGTAAACATTTCCAGGCACATGGAGACAGGCGGGTGACTATGAACAAGTGTGAATGTGATGAGTTGTGACTGGACAATCTCATTGACTCCAGTGCTGAGATGACTGGCTCTGTGGACAGGAGAGAGCAGTGGATATAATCTACCTTGACTTTAGTAAGATTTCTGGCATGGTCTCACTCATTATCTTTATATAAAACTTTCGAGATATGAACTGGATGGGTGGTCTATGAGGCGAGTTGAAAACTGTCTGGGCTATTGGGCTTATTGGAAAATATTAGGCTTGATTCCATGTAGCATCTTTATTAATGACAAAGATGGGGTGTACCACATTCAAGTTCAAGTTCTCAAATGATACATTTGGGTATCCAGGGCAGGGGGGACTGCTACTCAGAGGAACCTCAACAGATGGTAGAAGCAGGTTCACAGGAATCCCATGAAGTTCCACAAAGTCAAATGCAAAGTCCTATTCCTGGGATGGATTAACTCCCCACACCAGTATAGACATGACTACATGGCACTGGCATGCACATTGACTGGATGGAAAGTAGCTTTGCAGAAAAAGAGGAATTAGCAGTGCATTTTAGATTATTAAAATTGTCTGTTTGTTGGTCATATTAGCAACAAGTAGCTAGCAGATTGAAGAAAATGAATTATTTCCCCTTCTTAAGCACTCCTCAAACAATGTGATAAGTAAATCAGTTAACTAACACCAAAGTAAAACTGACATCTGAAGTAATATGAAAATCTTTATAAATATTTAAATTGGAAAAAGAGCTTAATGTTTGGCAGTTTAATGTGAAACAATACGAAAAAAAGAAATAATGGCAAAAAAAGCAAGATTTTGAGACCCATTTTACAAAGGTAATAGAATGGTAATAAAACCTTTCTTAAACGTACTGGCGGAAGACTCNTGAAATAATGGCAAAAAAAGCAAGATTTTGAGACCCATTTTACAAAGGTAATAGAATGGTAATAAACCCTTTTGTACTGGTGGAAGACTCTGCCAGGGAAGACAAAGCTGAAGTGAAAGAAGGTCAATCAAAATAAGGATTCCTAACAAAAATGTTAGTAAAAATATATATCTGTAGAAAATAAAATCCATATGTATATAAAATCAATGAAATCAGTAAAAAAAAAAAGAGATGATGCACAAGGATGCGAGATTCTAAGGAAATGGAGTTATAAAACTAGTGTACTGTTAATCATAGTATGCCATCTGTCACTTAAATCAGCCTTGGTTACATGGAACAGAAAATAGCAAATGTATTGTGACTTTTGGAGAAGCTCACCAAGGATCTGGGAAATTACAGATCAATAAGTGACTGCTGTACTGGAGACACCGGAAGAATCTGCAATGAGAAATGAGATTAGTAGTATCAAGGTTACATATAATACATTGAGAAAGAGGCAACATTGCTATTAGGGAGAAACCTATCACAGATCAAACTTTGAAGTATTTTATGAATGTGGTTTAGAATCTGGTGCAGTGGACAGAGACTTCGAAAAAGTTTTCAGATAAGTTGTTCCACAAAGGCCTCAAGGAACTAAATTGTTGTGAGATGGATTACTTTTGTAGATTTCTAATAGATTAAAAGGTAAGAAAGAAAGAATTGCTCTGTTTTGGTAATGGAAAGCATTACCAGGAGGTAACCTGCAGGGGTTTCCATTGGGGGCTGTGTTCTTGGAAACAAAAATGATTTGCAAAAGATAGTGAGTAAAGAGGTGATAAAGTTTACTGATAACACAGAATTATTCATGATAATTGAAACTAATATCCCCTTCTGGAGATGCAGGAGTATCTCAAACTCTTGAAAGACCCAGCCAAAAAGTGGCAGATGAAACTGAATGTTCGTAAATGTGAAGTAATGCACAAGTGGGAAATGTATCATTAAAACATTTATACACAGCAATGGTCTCCAGAGCAGCTATTTCCACTTAGGAAAGAGAACTGAACATCAGAGTGGATAAAGTCAGATGCAGCCTCAGGAGAGTTGAATGTGAGGTATTACTGGAAAGGAATAATGAACAAAACAGAAAATAGCAGCTTGGGGCTGCCTAAATCAGCAGTGTGTCCCTGTCCTTTGTATTGTGTCATTATAGCTTCTTACAACAAAATAAAAATAAATAAATAAAAAAAAAACAAGTGTGAGAGTTATGAACTGTAGATGAGGAATAGAAAAGGTGAATAGGAAATGGTTGCTCACTATTACTCATAACGTAGGAACTAGGAATCACTGAGTACAATAACCAACCAGGGGTCAAACTGCAATACAAACAGCAGGACATACTTCCTCATACATGATAATATTTATGAAGTTCCTTCTGTCTGAATCACTAGGGTGGGATTTGTCTTACCTAATTTTAGGAGTTAATTCATCTCACTTGAAGTGGTCATCTTTCATGCTGGGGGCCACTCCTCAGCTGGGTGCCAAAGCTGGAGTCAATGGAAAGATAATTTGAAGCACTTAACATGTCATACTCCTTACCCAATAAAAATATTTGTGTATCATGGTGCCTCACACCTCGTTGGGCACTGACTGTACAGACCAGCTCCATAAATGTGGCTCATTTGTTTGTAAACTCGCTGTGGACATCAACCTTCATATAGGTGACTCCCACCAAGGGTTGTGCTGATGTTAGGTGGGTTTGCCTGCAAAATGAGCTCAAATATTTGGCATAGTCTCTTAAAGAGGAAGAAGAAAGTCATGAAGAAGTCTTATTCCCTAGCTATTGCCCTGGTGACAGGAACATCCAGCAGTCCAGGTTGCTAGCACAAAACCAAAGCTGAAACTGGTTCTCATCCTCCCCTCTCTCTCTCTCTCTCTCTCTCTTTTATTTTATTTATTTCCTTTTTCAGCAGGGTGACCTTAAAGGGCAATATGCACCACTTTGTCTGGTTTACAGGCAGATAAGAGCCATATCCTGACTCTGGGTGGATGAAGGGGAAGATAAGTTGCTTTCATGAATGTGTCTGGGAAAAGGATAAATTATCTTCTTTATGGCTCTTTGTTGCTACCTGCCCAATTCAGAGCTGTATCTCTGGCAGAACAAACACATACTCACACTCATATCTATTACTTGTACCAGAGTGAAATGCTGTACATCACAGCAGACCATTGCCTTTCTGGTGGATTTACTCACTCAGTACTCAAGGCCAATGTCAGGACAAAATGCATGGAGATTGGAAATACAGAAAAAAAGGGTCAATGGTTTTATGTTGCTCCTGATACTAGCAGTAAAAGAAAAGCTGAAAAATATGTTTTCAGGTTTCAAAGAGATAAGGAAATATGGTACTCATGTGTAAACAGATGTCCTTCCAAACTGGCTCTAAAAGTTACACCTTCCTATTTTTCGAATGTCCCAATCGGTCTTTTGCTTCAGATTTTGATGCTTTTAATTCTGTCAGACAATGCAAACTGGTGAATAAAGCAATAGACTATCTGGACAACATCTGGATTCATCTTCTACCTCTGCTGATTTTCTTCTGTCTCCACCTCGATATGGCTTGATTTTCTTTATAATTCTCCTCAGATTCAAATATCTTCTCTAATTATGTGGATCTTTCTGGGAACAAGCTTTGCTTTTATTATACATGCATATGGAATGAAAATATGCTCTCTTTTGGGCATCTACACACTACAGCAATATGAATAGTAGTAGTTAGACGAGAAATTCACAATAAAGAATTAAAACAGAATTCAAAAGGCTCCCAACGCTTCCTTCCTAAAAAAAGTTGCTCAGGCCTTGCTCTGCATTTTATTTTCCCAGATTATCTCTCTTACCTCCCATGTGTCTCAGCCACATGAAGAATATCAGCTTCTTTAAGTCAGATCTCAGCAGTCTTTCACCAGAGTACCAACTGCAGAAGGGATACAAGCCTTGTTTCCTTCACTGTCTCAATATCTTCTGTGCTCACATAATCACAGCGGTGAGATCAAGATTAGCATTGATCGAGGTTGATCAAGATTAACATTTGTGGCTATGCATGAGCAGTTTTGTCGCCACTGATTATATCTCTTGTGGTTTGACCTCCCCATCCAATCTGCTGAACAAGTAGTTTCACCCTTATAACAGTAATTGGGATGGATAAAAAATTTTAAAATGGAAAATATTTTAAACTGAAGAAATCTGCTGTCTGATTTTCCCCAGTAGACATTTCCAGTGGGTGCTGTTACAAGAGCCTTGCAAGTTATCCTTAGGAAGTGAATGAACTTTTATTCTTGGCAAGGCAATAAGGATGGATTTATTTTGATTAACTTCAGACGCTAATATCTGATCTAATCGTCTTTGTTCCTGTAATGATTAATGGGTAGAAATAAACATTTTCAGGAACAAGTTCACCCACTCAAGTCTGGTTATGTATTGCAGCATGAGATGAATTTTGCTTTTCAGCTGACTGTTTGTCCTGTGCAGGAGGTTGACATGATCCTCCACTATCATTAATTTCAGTCACAGGGAAAAGCAGCTCTGTGAGTGAGAGTTGACTTTGGTAGGACCTCATGGAGTCTCCAACGGTTCTCCAAAGGTTCTTTGGAAACGGAGATACTGTGTATGGGCTGAGCTGACAAGGGACTATTTGAATTACTGTACAAGAAAAAAACGCAAAGATTGGAATATAAGGCTAACACTTTTTTGGATATTCACCACTTGATGCTTAGCAATGTCCAGCAGAAGCACAGTCACAACATCAGGAGTTAATGACTTCAGAAGAGAGAGCAAAAGAATGGGATCTACTGAAAATATGAAGTGGAAGTTCACAGTTTTGTTCACCACCTTCTCAGGGGGATGACTAAGAGCTTGATGTTATCCCTGGAAAGAGTTTGGGATATGTTCAAGAGCTTTATCTCTCAGTTTCTGCAGAAATTGCCTACTGTCTAGCCTAGTTGAGATGCTTTTCAGGAAGGACAAGTACAGATGCTGCCATCTTTGCCAGCCCTGGAAGATGGGGGACATCCATGAAAACAGACTTAAATCTGTGTATCTCCATGATTTATGTAGACCACAGTAAATGACCTCAAGGTTTTCCTGTAACTTGGGAAGTGCTGAGCTAAACCTTTTCACTGGAATATCCATGCAGCTGTCAAGGAAAATCAATAGAAATAACCAAGCAGTGGAGTCAGACTTCTGCTTAAAATGTTTTTTTGCCACCAGGACATAAGGCTGAAAAAGACTTTAAGTACTGAATATGTCATGCCCATGACATATTTTCTGGTTTTCTTCAGAAGAGGCCACTTTCTCGGAGCCGGACTCCATCTCCTCTGGAGGTTTGTTCTTTAGCCCATCCCCTTGATCAGAAATACTCTTCCTGGGAGCTTTCACACATTTTCTGATTTGCATTGTCCCATCAGAGGAGGAGCTGTGATCCCTAAAATGGAATTTGGTCTTTATATAGCAGGAATGGAATCCTTTATTTCCGTTGAAAATGATGACTCTGTCTTTCAATTGGCATTGGAAATGGACCGTCTTTTACTTCAAAAGGCAGAGAGGATCTCTTATCAAATATCTTCAAAAGCTGTGAAAGGAAGACTGGGAAATGCCAGCCAATTTCCTCTGTTTTTGTAGTAACTTGTTTATGTTTTTGAATTCTACCCTGGAAAAGCAGTTGGCTTGAATTAATATGAAGTGTGGTTCGTTTTTGCTGTTTTGTGTATATGTGCTTTATTTGATTCCCGGAGGTTACCTCAGACTTGTTTTCTCAGAAAGGATTGAATTGTTTATTGATCTTTGCTATTGTTCTGCATTAGTGTGTTCGTCTGATGTGAGGTCTCATTTCTTGCTTCACTTCAAATGCGAGCTCAATTAAAAAGCAAAGAAACCAAACCAAAACAATTCCCATATATTTCTTACATTGATAAAGACAATAGCACTGTCCCAGAGTTGAAGAGAAACCTGGAATTGGCTTTGGTATAACAGGGCTGGAGTTATCTATAGGAGTGATGGAGGAAGGGGTCTCTTGAATCATCTCTCTGTTGAGTTGCAAGCAAAGGGTTGCAGCTATCTTGCCCTCTCTCCTGGTAATACTATGGCAGACTTCAATTCAAATAGCCTGGCACATTGCACCTTGCAGACACATGAAGATGAGTCTTATAGGGGAGAAGAGGGTGCATGTCCTTGCCCATTGCTCCTGAGCCTCAATATGGCCTTGTAGATATCTCTAGCAGGGTACTGTAATCCCTGGTTTCATGCTATATATTTTTTTTTTTGATGGAGGAAGCCACTCAAAGTGGCCCAAGGATGAGCAGGAGCAGATTTCCTGGGGGAGGGAAGGAAGGAGAAGATAGCCACAACCCTCTTGTCCTCTGATAGCAACACATACCACTATCAGGTCTTGGGGAAGAGGTTGTGTTGCTGCCATTGTCCTGTGACCAAAGGACTCTCTGCATTTGGGAAAAGGCTGAGGAGTGGAAGACCAGATCTTCTTGCTGGACGATCTAAATGGGAGTTATGCAGGAAAAGCTAAATGCAACCTGGAGCAATGTGTACTATCCATGTCTCTTCCTTTCCTTGTATTAGTGAGACCTGAAAGCTGCATCTTCTCAGTATCCGGAGTTGTACAAGTAACCAGGGTGGAGGCTGGGCTTGTCCTTCAGGAGATACTGTTGAGACACCAAGATTTCAGCGTGGGTCTCTGCCCAGCAAAACCTGTAGACAACAGACCAGGCAAAAGAGGATTCTGAAGGGGTGGTGTAGGAGCAGAAAGGAGAGGGAGACCTTAAGTAGGAATCCCTCTGGAAAAAAAAAATATAAAAATTCTGTCCTAAAGAGTGTATCAATGGTGAAGATCTTCCTCTCTGTGATTTGGAAGTAGATGGTTTCATAGAATCATANAAAAAAAAAAAAAAAATCCTTTCCTAAAGAGTGTATGGATGGTCAAGGTCTTCCTCTCCATGGTTTGTAAGTAGATGGTTTCATAGAATCATAGAATTATAGAAATATTAAGGTTGGAAGGGACCTTTAGAGATCATCTGGTCCAACCCCCTGCACACGCAGGGTCACCTAGAGCACATGGCACAGGATTGCGTCCAAGTGGTTGTTGATTCTCTCCAGAGAAGGAGAGTCCACAGCCTCTTTTGGCAACTTATTCCAGTGCTCTGTCACTCTCACTGTCAAGAAATTTTTCCTTAAGTTCCTGTGGAACTTTTGGTGCTTCTGTTTGTGGTTGTTTCCTCTAGTCCTATTGGCGGCCACCACTGAAAAAAGGCTGANTTCAGTTTGTGGCTGCTTCCTCTAGTCCGGTCAGTGGCCACCACTGAAAGAGGCTGACCCCATCCTCCTCACTCCCTCCCTTAAGGTATTTATATGCCTTAATAGGTTGCTCTCTCTCTCTCAGAGGTTTCTCTCCTCTCATCAACTCATGTTGTTAGATCCCAAAGGGATAACAATTTAGTTTATTTTCATTTATTCTAATTTAGGTTGCTAGAGATGGAGACATCATCAGTCACACCTGATCCTGAAGGCTCAGCACTGGAACATGATGACTGTGATTGTTAAATGAAGAGTGCAAATGGTCTTGGTCTGGACCAGTTATTGCTCTCCTGAGCTATTTCAAGGCCTGCATTGGGAGTTAGTACCCTCTGAGGACCATCCCAGTGTGACTACTTTGTTCAGCAGACTTGAAATGATGCCACACACTATCTGTTGGCCACCAAACAGCTTTGTGACTGTGTAGTTCACTAGCTTAGTTGTGGCTAGGGAAGATGGATGGTTGCTTATATATATATATGCAAGCACTTGCATGTATACAAGTATCTGCACACATGCACTCCAGCACAATCGGATTTTTATTTTAAATCTGAAACCTTCTCCCTAAACTTTTCCGGAAATTTATTTTAGAGAATTAAGCCTTTTTTTTTCCTTTTTTTTTTTTTTTTTTTTTAATTCTGAAGCCTTTAAAATAAGTTAATATAGAAAAATAACCTGCTGAACCCACCATAACAAAACCTTTTCCCAATAGAACCGAAGAAAGAAGTTTGTTCATTTATATATAAAAAAAAATCTATACTTTTTTTCAAGGAAAAAGTCTCTTAATATATTGGTTTATCTTTGACAAAGTTCCAGGAATAAGATAAAATCTACTCCACTGTTAATGCTGTTCAAAGCTTAAAATGCAGGAGGTTAAAAGTCCTCAGGAAAGCTTCAGAGATAATAGCTGCCCAGACCCCCCATGAAGGGAATCAGATTTCAAGTAGGTGTAAGATGAATGGTGCCCTGCACAGTTGCAAGGATTTAGTGAATGCCTCTTCCCATCCGCTCAGTGCAAGACACTATTTGCACTCTGATGAGGTTTTTATAAGAAGCAATTTCCAAACTCCACACTTTAATTGTATTTCTTGAGCTTTTTCAAAGAAGGCGCAATCTCATTTTGCTGGGAAAAAGCCCACAGAGTGTGAGCAGATGATCTGCTCATGGCCAGCCCTATGGCTGTGAACCAGCACTGACTTGTACCTGCTAGCTTTGAAAAAACACATGTCTAAGGAGTGCTTTTTTAGTTGTTTTGCAGCCAGTTTTGCTTTCTGATCTCTAATATTGAAGATGTGTCCTTCTGGTTTCTTGGACCGAGCAATGCTGCTTTGATATATCACTGCTCTAATGACAACCTTTTGATGTGGGGAAGCAGCAGAGAAGGGCAGGTTGCATGAGGGTTGCATGGGGAAAGAGTGTGTAGGGATTGGATCCTGGGACCCTGAAGAGGCACACATTTTGTGGGGAATAAAGAAATTTGAAACTTGAGAAAATAGAATTGCAAGGGGAAATAGGGCAGAGTGCTGCACCTTGAAAAAACCCTTCAGTGAGTGCATGGCCCATACACAGGGACAGGACGGGCAGTCACGGTCGAGGATATTTTAGCTATCACTGAGCTGTGTGAGTGGACTTGAACTCATATTTAACTGCCTGGCCCATGTCAGCCCCCAAAAAACCCTAGGTGATGCTTAATTTGGAGAAAAGCTCCAACATCAGGGGATTTGAGGATGTTCACAGCAAAACTCACTGCATCTTCTGACCTGTGTCCTCTTTGCAGTACAGCAAATGCACCTGACATCAATGGCTCCTCCAGTCCTTCTTGCTGAGCTTCTGGCTGCTCTCCTTGGTTTAATTTGCACCTTCTTGCTCCAAGGAAGGACTTTCTTGTCAAACTTGTGGTGGCAAGGAAAGAGCCTAGTAGAGATGGAGGCTACCAGCTTCTTTGACATCTTCAGAAGAACTGCCTTTTTCTTTCCCATTTTTCAATCTCTGGACTTCTTCTCTTCCATTTTTTCATCCTCTCCCTCTAACTTCTTCGCTTCTTGAGGAGGGCTACCTCATTTGGTAAAATCCATCCCTACAAGGAAAACCAGAAGAAGAGTGGCTGCAAGCAGATCCCTATGAAGGAGAATAAATAGAGTAAGCATGTGTAATATCTCTTCCAGATATTCCCTCAGCTTCTAGTTATTTTCAGTGTTTTTTTTCTGGCCATTAGGTCAATGGATCTGCCTTTTGGGTGTTAATCTCCTAGAGTATGAGACCAGCTGTCTCAAGTGCAGACAAAACCTTTTAAGCATTCATATTTAATAACATCTATTTTTTAACTCCTACTTCTGGAAAGTGGATTCTCTTTAAAAACAAAAAAAGAAGAAGAAAAAAACAAACGGAGAGGTTTAATTGGGATAGACTTGAGTGCTGCCTGGGTGCCCAGAGATCAGAGCTATGTTGACATGTGTATGCTACAGCGTCATCTTTAACCTCTGTTCTCATGAAGCCAGCTGGGAGTTGAGGCTGGAATTAACCTTTCCCCGCTGCAGGATGCCTACAGCTATCTGCTTATGGGGATTGTTTTTTTCTTTTTTTTTTTTTTTTTTTAATTATAGTGATTCCATGCAGCTGCTGGCATCTTCCTGCCCCTCCTGTTAACACGGGATTTGTAAGGAGGGTCACTTTTCACGAAGGCAGCTGTTTTTCCTCATTCCTTCACTTAATTAGGATGTGAGCTCCATCTACAAAAGTTGCACTGGGCTCCACATTGAGGAGTCGTCCAAAGTAGCCGTCTCCAGGATAAAACAAATGACATTTAGACCCTGTGCGACAGCAAAAACGAGGATTTGCAAGAGTTTGACAGATCTCAAAGCAGTTTATCACACACGGAGGGATGTGTCATTTGCTTATCAGCATTCACAGAGGCGGTTGTGACATTCGTTCAGAGAATTGCCATCCTTGGAAGGAAGAACCCCAAACCAGAACTGGGTCTAACCATTGCCAAAGACATGTGGTCAATACGTTAGCATGAACCTGAAGGAACGGACAGGGAAAACAATCAATCAAAGGGAAAAGACAGTCTTTTCCTCCATTTTCAAATGATGGGAACTCTTCATCTTAACACAAACCTAACCCTCAGCTCAAGATCCAACTCGCCTTCTGTTGCTTCACTGGAACAAGTGGAATCAGAATATACTCCATTTAGACAGGTAAATTGTGGGTCAGACATTTCAGAGGCAAAAATGAATTTCAGTGCGAGCAAATAAGGTGCTATGTCAAATGGCTTTTCTCCATTCAGATCTCACCAGGAAGGTGAGAGCTCTCCTCGCCTCCCAGCCCTCAGCAAAAGCCGTGCTCCATCTCTGTCAGTGGAAGTGCTTTGCTGCGAAAAGAAGGACATTTCCTTCGGGAACAGTATCAAAGGGTGATTAGATAATGCCCACGGGTGGTCAAGGCTCAGGGTCATGGTTTGTGGAGGGACGTGGAGGTGATCAATGTTGCAAATACCCCAGCAACAGAAAGTCACTTGAACTGCAGTGTGTTGTGGTAAGCTCAAGGCCTCCACCATGCTCTCCTAGGTGCCCAAAGACCCGGACTTGTGATATATCACTACCTGAAGGAGTGATTAATGGGGATTTTTTTCTTATTTTGCAGGACATTTTGCAGGCATCTGTGCCTGGAAGTTTAGAATCTGGATGCTCATCCAGCAGGGACTCCTTCACGGGAGTGTGACATGTACTAAATGACAGGAATCTCTAATACGATGCAATGAGGATAACACATGTTGGAGGAAGGGCAGCACAGACACACTCCTTTCCTTTTGCACATTGTTTCTGCCAATTTTATTTGCCCTAATGCTGGTATAAGCACCACTCCAACATCCCTTTAGCACAGAACTTGTTCGAGAAATAATTTGGCTGCTAACTCTACCAGCTCATCACTTTAATGTAATTGGTTTTCAAAATCCCTCCTCCTCCTCACACAGCCTGATGGGGTTAAACACCTCTGAGGAGGCGGGAGGGAGGAATGTTTTTAATCCACACTGATTTATTAAAATGGTCTAAAAGATAGCCAGCTGCAGCAGATAAAACTGCTGCCCTCTGCACTTCAGAAAGATCCTCCCCAAGCCAGATATGCGCAGGAAACATTGGCAGTGCTTTAGTGACCTCCGGGATGTGGTGGTACCTGCTGCCCTTCGCCGGCCAAATCCATCCCTGGCCAAATTTCCAGCAGAGCTGCCTTGTGCCAGCACTCGCTTTTCCTCCTGAAAGGTCCAGGTCACTGTGCCCACAGAGAGAGGTGGCACGGGATGCTGGAGTCAGGTGCGGAGCTTGGAGCAAGCAGATCCCAAAGGATTTGCAACGCTGGTAGATAACAGCGGGAGGAAGAAATGGAGAAGTCGTGGGCAAACCGAGATGGATGATCAGGGAAGGATTTTCCTCAAAAGGATTTAGTGCTTTTGTTTCAATGGCATCAAAAGCCTGCAAAGGGTCATAGAAGAAGTGGGTCCTGACCCGCTTCCCAGTGGTCCCATCTCCAGCCTCTGTTAAAATACTCCTGACATTTATTTATTTAATTTATTGTTTTTGTTAATTGTTATTGTTTTGTTATTGTTGATTTATTTTATCCTGGATTTATTTAAAACTCAGAAGAAAATCTGCTTTCAGTCTCTTAGTATTTAACATCACTTCTTTATGAAATCTTACATTTGAGTGTCATTTGTACTCAGGTACTCCTTTGGAGCACCTTGTCACAAGGTATGAAGCCTGAACCATTGGCAATTTTGTTATAAGGACTGAATATTAAAACCAAACCAAGCAAACAACACCATGTCGCTCAAAACATCCAACTATAACTTCAAATATGCATGCACAGATAAATTCAAATATGCATGCACAGATTTAAATACCTATATGTGTCATGGCTGAATTAGAAGGTACCTGCTCAAGACAAGGGTCTCTGTATGAGATTTGCTGATCTATAAGGTCAAAAGAATATTCACAAAAACTTTTCTGTGCCTCAAATTGCTGCTGCGAGCAGATGCTGATCATAGTTTGCTCTTCCCCTCCCTGATGCACTTTCAAGACCACCGAATGAGCTCCAGCCAACGCTGTGCTGCAAAACATCTTCCTTCAGGATTTGTGGCCTGTTTTGGGTGACAAGTCAAGAGAAGCAGCTGAATTTTTCCTCTCAGGTCAGTAACAAATGGTCATGACAAGGCAGAGTTCAGAGATCTCTGCACTCCAGGCAAAACCAGGGCTTGACGGTGCTTGACAGCTTTGATTTGTGAATGTGCTGGACTCACTGGAGACAAAAGACAGTGTCAAGAATAATTGAACGAACGTGGCAGGCAGAGCCAGCAACGCTCTTATCAGCTGGGGGAGGCAGAGCAGATCTGAGGGGCAGAACAGCCCAGGTACCAGGAACCAGATCTTAAGGTTACATTCCTCACATGCGTGAAATTCCCTGAGGTCCCCATTAAGTTTTATTTGTAAATTGGAAATCTAGAATCTGCAAGAAAAGCAGAGTCTTACTGAAAAATAATATAAAAAAAGGAATTAATTTCCTGCACAATATTAATCTATGAAAGTAATATAGTGGAAAGGAACCTTTAGTCCAAGTTGGAGGGAGTATATTGTTTAAACCCCAAGAGAAGCAGTGTTTAATTTAATTTCGCAGGTAGCTATTTTTCAAAGCCACTAAGGGAGGATATTCTTCCAATTCTACCACTGCAAGAATCTGACACAATATCATTTATATTGCCATTGTACTGGGAAGCCACAGTATGCTGCACACACTCGGGCACCCACGCACATCCACAGAGAAACCATCCTAAAAACATCTCATCTAACAACACAACAGGTAAAAATGGGAGAGACAGAGAGCTGGAGTTGGTCAATACCTCAGAGCAATCTGCAATGAGCCAAAACCAGGATTTCTGACGTCCTAAAACTATGCTTTTTGGGATCACATTCCCCTCCTTCCTGCCTCTTTTCCCATGGGTTAGAAGGAAAACAGACTCTGCAGGAATGTCAGTTTGTTCTCTCTCTTTCTTCAGTGGGATTAGGCACAGTCAGAAAGAACATACTTTCTCCAGAAGACCTGGCCACCACTGTATTCCCAAATTTCACAACCATGCAGAGGTTGCACTATCCCTTCCCTGTTCCAATGCCACCAAAAGACCTTGCTCTACAGGAGCAGAGATGTAAAAAAGGTGACCCCTGGGTACCATTCACTCTCGTTCAGCTTGTTATCTATTCTAATAGACTTGATGGAGTTAGAATAGTCTGCAAAGGCGAAAGATACTGCAGACACACAAAGAATACCAAACAGTTTTGATCNAGACCTTGCTCTACAGGAGCAGAGATGTGAAAAAGGTGACCTCTGGGTACCACTCACTCTCATTCAGCTTCTTGTCTATTAGAGACTTGATGGAGGTAGAATAGTCTGCAAAGGCGAAAGATATTGCAGACACACAAAGAATACCAAACAGCTTTGATGTGCATGGACAGAAAGTACCATTAACTG
>VWPW01024762.1:408211-431945 GCA_013389825.1 Crypturellus undulatus | reverse complement strand
AAAAAAGGAGCCACTACTCTACTACCTCCCCCTGAAAAGAGGAGGAGAAAGCCCTGTTGGGAGGGCTAGAGAGGTCAAGCAGAAAGCAGAGGTCCAAGAAGCAGACGGTCCCTTGTGGCAAGAAAAGAATGAAAAAGCAAGGAGGGAAAATGAAGGGAAAAAAAAACACAGAAGAAAAAATGGAAGACATGATTAAAAACTGGAGGTGATAGCACAGATTAAAAGCAAAGGGTGAATTGTGACTGATCACGCAAGATTTTGGGGAGGGAAGAAAGAGCTTAGCCAAGGCTGAGTGGGGACAGGAGGAGAAGCGAAGCTGTAAGGCAAAGCCTTACTCCCTCTTTTGCATCTCCCTTAGACTCCTGTCTAAGGAGCGCCCCACCGCTGGTTGGTGACTCACTTCAAAGTCCAGATCAACCACGGCCCGGAGCCGCTCTGGAAGGCAGCGGCTGGGACAGGTCTCCAAGCACAGGGAGAGTCAAGGAGAGCGATGCCCACCATGCAGAAGAGTTTATCGGAAGGGGAAAAGCTCCTGCAGAAAGGGCTGTATTCAGGAGGTTTGGGAGAAGGGAATGTCTTTCTTGTGGCCAAAAGTCTTAATCAAGAAAGAGATAAAACTGCGGACAGAGAGTAGTAAATAAAAGGCTCCAAAATTAATCCCCTCACCCCACCTCAGAGCTCACACGTCTGCACACACATGTTCTGAGGTGACTGTTTTTAAAGCAACCCTGCTGAAGCCAAAGAAAACGGTCCTTTGGAAACCTTAGCTCCCTTCACGTGTTGTTACATGCAGGATCTAGAGTATGAATTATAAAGAAATTTATTTTAAGCTCTAGCCTGTGCCTGAGGGCATCAGAATTATTAAAAATTCATGCTGCAATCATGATAGTTGTTCACCATTTGCATGGGTTTTCTGTAGGGCTGCCTCCAGAGGAGGACTGAATGCAGATTTCATGGCAGAGGTTGAAGCTTTGGCTCCGGCTGCGCTGCACCGCTGGGCAAGAGGAAAGCTCCTAGACGTGCCCAGACCGAGCAAGGCACCCCATGTGAAAACATGGGACTTTTAACCCACTGGCTTGTGCCCTGAAATACACCATTTGGGTTACCATAATGCAGAAACACCACAAAATAAACTGAATAACAATCAGAAACAAGTCAGGACTTGTTTCTACTAAAATTTGGCTAATTATTTAGCCACCCTCACTCAAAAACACCAAGTCAGCAGTCCCACAATCTTTCCACAGACACTGCAGATTTACAACCGCGTGTTCCATCCTATATATTAGACATTAACTCTACACTGCATCTTTGCTGAAGAGTTTTATATCCAAACTATAAATTATGGAAGGCTGCACTGTTGAGATATCATACAGCAAATAAATTTAAGCAATCAAAAGGTCAACCACAAACTGAAAGTAAATTCTTGCCCAGCTGAATACCTCAGTAACACAAGACATAAAACAACACGCTAAGCAATGCAGAGAGAGACATCAAAGCAGACTTTTCCCTTTTCACAGCAAATTCTGCAGAGTTCAATATATTTCATGTAACAAAAATAGAAAAAAAGCCTCTGCAACCTGATTTTTTTTATAAAGCTGAAATACTTTGTTATAATTCTTTCACTTTTGTAAGATAAATGCACTTCATTATAACAGCTCGTTTCAAACAAACCCATTTTAACATAAGAAGAATACTTCTCCATGCTCTTTCAAGAGTGAAATACTATTAAGAGACATGTGTTCAAGAAATGTTGTAGTTGTCAAAAATCAGCATTTCCTGATGAGGTAACACATTATAGGAAAATTGGTCAGTTCTATAAAATACCTGTACAACATTTCAGCCCAGTTGAAATCCTCAGGATCCTAGGAGAAACACCAAGTCCCAGACTTGGCTGTTGATTGGCAAATATGGCTATTAAAATAATATTTAAGACTGCAAAGGAGAAGGTAAAGACTAAGAGCTACTGTTTGAGAGAGACAGATGAAAAATTTAGCAACAGCTTGTTTTATTTAGGGAAGCTTAATTCAGCAACGTGAGAAGTGAAACACAAATGTTTTCCTTTCCTCCAGAAGCGCACACCTCCCTTCCTAAGCTGGCCCCCGAGGAGAACAAATTTAACCACTGAAATAGCAACAGATAAGTCAAATAAATGGAGGTTTTCATAAAACTGCTTTTAGTAGCAAGTCTTACCCCAAGCTCAAGAGTCTTATCTGTTGGCTACCTACAGCTCCTACCTACCTGGTTCCTGTAAGTCACACAAACCACAAAAAAACAAGGCAAACTCAGTTCTTTTACGTTCTTATTGTAAATCATTCATGATCTGTAAATCTCCTACAGCCACTGGCATTTTACATGTTACTCTTCTGATACTATTTTTTTAAGAATGTGTTCACATTAAGCATCCTTCAGTGAGTGCTCAGAGCATTTTATAGAGGAATAATCCTTTGCTTTTCTAGCAGCCACTAGATCAAACTGCAGCAACATCTTCCCTTTCTCCCCCGCTTTGTGCCATCCGCTGCTCTCGGATCCCTGCGAGCACAAGGACAGTAGCTGAGCTGTGCTCTGGCACAGACTGGAAGGTTTCACACTTCTCTGACCCCAAATCTGGAAGACAGAAGGCAGCAGCCTCCTCCCGAGGCCCTCACGAATTACTCGCACAGTTGGGTAAAACTCCTGACTTCCTTTCCTTAGTCAGCAGACGTGGGAGAGGGATAGCGCTCCCCAGGTGTTCCACGGATATACCCTCATTCGCACACTGCGTGTCCAAGGTGAAAATGTCACGAGCTGAAATTCTCTTTAACACGGCTCATGTGTTTCCCGACATCAACATCAGCTTGAAGGTAGCCCAGCTTCCTTCATATGGGTACGGACTCCTCTCTCCTGGATTTTCTTGGCACTTTCCACCAGCTGTAGTTTTTGGTAGGTTCACGGCAAAATCTCAGGACCATGTGGTCTTTTGCTTGACTTTATTTGGGCAGCAAAGCCAATGGGTTTCATCAGGGCTTTGCTGCCCTTTGCTGCATACTGCAGGATGTCCTGGTGCTCCTTGCCAGGTAAGAAACCAGTGGTGTAGAGACCAGAAGAGTTTGACTATTCCCTAATATTGCCCCCACTCATCCAATAAATCTGATAGTTTGGTGAATATCTTAGGAAAATCTCTAACATAAACATTCATTCATCAGGGCTTTTCATTAAAGGATAAAAGCCTCCTTCTACCAAAAGAACAAGCTTCTGAGCCATTTATTGTTCCCATAAATAAACACTTTTCCTGAAGTTTCCCTTTCCCAAAAAGGAGTTTCTGTCTGTATCTGATAGTTTGACACCACAGGAAAGTCCTCTCGACAGTCATAAAACACAAATGTATTCACCAGAGGGCTTGCAAGTCCTGTAATTCTGTGAAAAGCTTCGGCTGTGAGAAGTCGTAGCATGACCTCAGACATGACCTCTCATCTCAGTGAGCTTTACCGTTTTTCAGGAGCTGAAAACAGTTGGATTCACCGTTTTCAAGATATCCTTGCTGGTGGGCAGTTTGCCTTTTCTTTGCAAGACAGAGGCGGGAAATACTCAGCAAGTCTGGGTGTAAATCTTCTGATCTATGCCCAAGGTATAAACTCCACAGTTATTCACGATTTTGACAGTTTTTTGTTTGTTTGCTTGTTTTATCATCAGTAACACTGATAAGGTAGGCAAAAATTGCTGTGCTACAAGGCTCCTTGAGATGACTTGGCAAAAGCCACTCACTGCAGTGCCTGCAGGACAATAACAAAATTACAAACGTTTGCTCACTGGCATCACCCCATCTAAGTCTGAATAGAGAGATTTCTGAATTAATGTCACAGCTGATGCCTGAATAAACATCCAAATAAAGTTGCTATGACCTCTCCCATACAAATAAAAATAATTTGTTTTTAATTGTACGATACACTAATGGCACTAATTTGTGTTAATGCAAACAGATGTACCTTGAAGAGAATCTAGCAGTTACCAGGGTATAGGCTGAGCAAGCTGTGCATGGTGTGCAGGGCTTATATAACACCTGCAGGGCTAGCTGGGGCCTGGCCAGTGTCCCACACCGTGGATAATTTTTGTCCTGAGGAAGCAATTCAAGAAGCTTCTGGATTTAATTTCAACACTTGAAAGATTCAAGGAAATATAAGCACAGATTTTGTAAAGAATAATGAAGGCAACAACCCCTAGGAAGACAAGATGACACAGTAGATCTGTCACACGTACAAGATCCCTATGGAGCAGGCATCATCCCTAACGATGCTTTCCCAAAATCATATAGAAAACTGATGTAATAGTTTTACATTACTGCTCATAAAACTACCTGCTCTGTCAAATCTGCATTAAGAACCCAAGAAAGGCTTTATTGGATGGATGACACCAGCTCAGTACCTGGTGTCTTACAGGGTTCNACTGCTCATAAAACTACCTGCTCTGTCAAATCTGCATTAAGAACCCAAGAAAGGCTTTATTGGATGTTACAAGAGGTCCATCCAGCTCAGTACCTGGTGTCTAACAGGGTTCCCCAGAGATATCCAGGGAAATTTGTAAGAAGAGGGCCCGCATGCAGTGCTGTCGTGCCTGATGCCCTGGCTGCTTCCAGAAACTGGCAGCTGAGCATCTACCTGCCCCAGAGGCTGCTTTGTGTGTGCCTAAATTAGTGTGCTTAAACTTACACTTAAATTTCAGACACAGCAGGTGTCTGAAAACTTCGATTCTTATGTCAATGAATTTAACAACATTTATGGGAGTTATAAAGATATGAACAAAGAAAAAAATAAAAGAAACTACCTGAAGATGACAATAGTCTTGTTCTAAAACTGGACTTTGTTTAGAGGAATAGAATAAGCTCAGCACGTATAGCCAATGAGTGCTCTTTACATTTAGTCGCATGCTGAAATGCACAGTAATCAGCGGTTCTTAAAACAAAAAAGAAATTAAAAAAATCACTGTAATTACGCTTCTAAATTGAAAGATACTCAGCCTCAAGCATAATCCAGATTCCAGCCCAGCACTGTACAGGTCCAAATCTCAACGGCACCTTTCTGAGCCAATATTGTTCCCATGTTCTTGAGCAATAAATACAGTGAGTCTGCAGACCCAAAACTTATCTGCTGAAAATAGAGAAAAAAAAAAGACATTTGTGAAATACTGGTGCTGTTAATTTGTACAGCCAAAATTTAGAATTTCCATTTCCCAGACTCTCTGGTGCCTGCAAATAGCAGTTTATGAAAGCGGCATATACTCCTTGCCTTGAAGCAATGCTAATATCTTTTTCATGCTTCATTTTGAGGTGTATGATTTATCACAGAAACTTAAGTGTCATGAAGGGTTTAGGGATTTTAAAAAGAAGATTATGTACAAAATATTCTTTTTTGTTCTTATTTTTTTTAAGCAGCAAGTATATTCAGTCAAGTTGTATATGTGATTTTACCCTTATAAAAACAAAAGTTGAATATGCACTCTAAATACTGTAGGATTTTTTGTTTGTTTATTTCTGACAAATGGATAAAGCCAAAATGGAAGAGAGGGACATTCACTATTTCATTATAAATGAACACCAGGATACTTAGGAGAAGTTGCCTGATGTTTCAGAAGAGCCCGGGTGCAGTAATCCAGCCTAGATTTGTTTTAATAAAATAAAGAAACACACATTCTGCAAAATGTCCTTCTCTACCTGAGGAGTTTAGCTTGCACCGCTGAGGGAACAGAGCTGATAGTTATCAAAGGTGCTCCTACAGGGCTAACTCTGAATTACACCAGCCTTCCCGAGGAAGGCTCATCAAAAGCAAGGCAATCTACACACCACATACCTGTCCTGTTGGTGACCTATATGTTGTGTCCCACTAGCGATGAAAAAAACACACACAACAAGAGAAAACTTGTGAAAATCTCATGTGTGATGGAAAATAAAGAAGTACAGTGTGTTGCTCTTAAAGCCTGGAAGGGAAGAGAGGGCAAGTGCAATCCAAGTCAAACTCCAACAAAAAGACACGTTTCCAAGAGAGAACGCAAATTACTCTGTAGTAAAAGAGAATATCTGAGGCAAATTTAACTCAGATCAGCTTCACATTTCTGTTTAAACAGAAATCCAATGTCCTATTAGATTGTCTTATGTGCAGATACAGATACGAAGAGCCTACACAAGATTAAAGGAGCCTGTGGAAACAGCCTCACTAGCTGAAGCATCTTTTATTAACACACCGTATACAGTAGTGCGCACAATAACATTAGGCATCGCAATTCATGTCATAACAGCGGTGTTCTTAGCTTGCTAATCTGGAAATAAAGCACTTAGCACCAGGCCTCAGGAAGCAAGAGAGCTCTACAGAGAGAGGAGTTCACAGCCCGTCTGCGAGGAGCGTGAACGTGTCTCCAGGAGAAGAACCCACCAGGCACCCGGCCGCGCTCGGAGCCCCCCGGAACGGCACCCGGCGCCCGGCGCCCGCTCGGAGAGCAAGAGCGAGAGGAAAACATTCCGCTCCATCGCCATGACAACCCCGACCCACCGTCGCCATGGCAACCAGCTGCACCTCGCCGGGCTCCGCCAGGACCAGGCCGGGGGTCACCACAGGCCGCGCAGCGGGGGGCGGCGAGGAGGGCGCCCGGGAGCCTCCGCACCGCAGCCCCCCGGGGCCACTGCCCGGCCTGCGCCCAGCGCGCCCGCCCCACGGCCCCCGAGATGCCCTTGGCCTGGCACCCGCAGAGCCCGACTCCGCTGCGGCGTGAGGGCCCGGATTCTACTTTTTTATTTTTATCTATCTCCCAGGGATTTGTCTGTCTAAGATTAAATGCGACCAGAAATTTTTCATCTTCACGATGAGTCACTGGAAATCTGTTCTATTAAACCAGCGCACCGCGGGGTGGCTTTACGCGCCCTATTTGCATCCCGCGCACGCAGCCGCAAGACGAGCCTGAAGACGCTGCCCCGTCCCCTGGAGAGCCATGAGGCCTGTGTTTACTGCGGAAAGCCTCTGTTTACTGCACTCGCTAAATCCTGCGTTATCAACGGTGTGTTATGCCGCTTCAGCCCATGCTGCTGCTTTCTGGCATCGTACATGGTGGTGTAAAACAGCAGCCGGGAAAACACATGCTAACTTTTCCACAGATATACATCAAAGCCCAGCAGTTAGCTGCTAGATAATGTTTTTCATCCTGATAGCTCCCAGCACACAAAAAGAAGAAGAAGAAATGCAAATATTACTGTATTTTTGGCCCGCGGACTGGAGACAGAGGGAGATGCACGATGGTGATGTTGAGCCCTTGCTGGCCCAACAGCTCCACCTGATGCCCTGGGACCAGGGAGCTGCCCCATAGAATCATTAAGGTTGGAGAAGACCTTCGAGATGCATCGAGTGCAACCATAAGCCCTTCACCAGCTGCCTGGTAAACCGTGTCCCTAGACACCCCCATCTACACGTTGCTAGAGCACTGTGGGGACTCTGCTTCCCGCCGGGCTCGCCGGTCCCACGGAGCTCCGCAGGATCTGCCCTGGGCACCAGGTGCCTGCGTGGTCCCTGTGCCCATGGTCCCCTCAGCGAACACTGAGACGTTCACAGGTCGAGCATTGCTATAACGTTACTAACCACGGCAGCTCTACCCCAGCTAGTCTAACAAAACTGCTACTTGGTGCTGGGGTTAAACGCCAGCCTGGTGCTTCCTTGCCTTGTCTCCTTGGATTCCTCTTTCTCACAGAATAAATCCCCCCTATGGAGACGTTAGTCAGTGTACATTTAGGAGAGAGTGTCAGGGATTGGAAGGCACCTATTTGGGAAGCTGGAATCAGGGGCTGTCACACATCCACCCCTTGACAAGCAACTTCTGCAATTCCCAGGTTAGAGAAAGAGAGAACAGCACGTGTACAAAGAGGTAAAGCCTTTGCAGGGACCCATTTTAAACAATATAGTCAATTGGATAGAGTTACTTCACTCAGAGAACACATCTTAACTAGTACCGGATTTGAATTTGGAACAAGTCACCTTGCAAGTGGACAGTGTCAGTCTTGGGCATTGACAGTCCAAATTCTCATTACAGTATGCTGCACTAGCCTGGCAAAAAAATAACTTTGTAATTTTTCTCCTTCCACTATTCAGGAACTAAAAGAAAAAAAAAAAAAAAAAAGAGGAAAGAGTAAAAAGAAATAAATAGTTTTCCAGAATAGAAGGTAATTTAAGTCAATGGATGATTTTCAAGTGCAAAGTACTAAAAGCTTTCTTACAGATATTTTGGCAATTTAATAAAAGATGTCCCTCAAAAAGAAGATAAAAGATCATTTTAGTATTCATTTATACATTAAGGTATGAAACTCGATACCTCTCATTGCTGCTTACAGCTGAAACAGAATACATAACTCAGTGGATGAAAAAAAAAAAGGCAAGAAAGCTAAAATAAACCTGACTAGAGCAATATAATGTAGCCCATGTTTATAAACGTGCAGGAGACTATCAATTATTGCATCCTGAAAAGAAACTGATTCCAAAATGACATTTTTTTTTTAATTTAACACTACCCTCTAGTGGCAGATTTTGTTTTGTACTGAAGCAAAAATTTAGTTCTTTTTGGTCTCCTGCATTAAGAAATGGTACAAAAATTGCAAACAGCTAGGGACTTATCTCAGCTGAATTTAGTGCCTACAAAGCACAGTCACTAAGGAATGCATGTTTTGGAAAAAAAATGGTTGGTGTCTAAAAATAACTTATGAGAAGAGGCATCTAAGAAACAGTTATCCCGAAATGCATGAATGCAATAAAATCCCTATAACGCAGAGTCACAGAATGACCTTTCAGCTGGGCACAAGTTGCTTAGCGCTTGGTGAATAACTTGCACTATGAAGTTTATGCTTTAATATATTATTTTTCTATCACCTTCCTGAAGATCTAACAGTGGACAACTTCACTGATAGATATGTCAAGAAGTGGTGATACTTCTGTTTCTGGAGTTACACCTCAGTCTTAACTAGCTGAACATACTAGGAAAATACAAATGATTTCTTTTACTGTTCTCTTACTATATGGATCATATGGGAAAGAAAACAAACAAATAAAAAACAGAGTACAGAAAAAGCTAGAATGATTCTTTCCTAATCTAGCAACTATCACCTTAACAAATTATTCCTGACTAGAGATGAACCCGAGGCACCCAAGTCATATTTAGATAACGAAATCTTCAACATTCAGGGATGAGCGGAGTTGAAGTGTGATTTGTGTCCACTGGGATAGCAAAAAATTAGATAGTATCACAAATTCCACTGGCCTGGGCCAAGATTTAGGTTCACCTGTCTTTGTATCTAACATATAGTGAGCAGTGCACAGCTGCAGATAACTACCTACTCTGTCTCGTTGTGAGGCACCGTAGGCAGCTCAGTTGGTCCCCACCAGGGCAGGTAGGGGCCTTTGAAGGCCTCCTTTCCTTCAAANAACACATAGTGAGCAGTGCACAGCTGCAGATAACTACCTACTCTGTCTCGTTGTGAGGCACCGTAGACAGCTCAGTTGGTCCCCACCAGGGCATTGGGTAGGGGCCTTTGAAGGCCTCCTCTCCTTCAAAGAAATATGGGGGACTCTGTACCTCCCTTTCCTCCAAATATAAAGGCTTTTATTACTATTGTTTTGGGAAAATTAGGATTACAAAATTTAGCAGTTCTCCAGCCAAAGCCATCTCGTCTACTAAGTGTAGCTCCAGCATGGCAAGCATTTGATCTGCCGTACATAAGAAGACCAACATTTGCAGGCAAAACAGGGAAGATTAATTGCTTGGGGACCAGGACGGCAATGTGGTCTATCGCACTAATTCTTTGCTTATGTAACAGTAAATGAGGAATGTACTTTTCCCAAACACATTTTCCAATGACTATTTAAAGTAATTTGCTATTGCTGTCTCCTCGTATACATACAAATGGAGAAAAGAAAATCTTTTTCTTTTCTTCGGTAGATCTCTGCCACTTTACTCAGAGGTTGGCTCTACAGAAAGACTCCCACCCCATGGCAGGACTTAGCTGGTTGACTTTCTAACCGATTCTGACAGATTTGCAACATCAAATTAAAAGCAGAAGGCTAAACCTGTTGGTGCTCTCAACCCCTCATGACATCTCTCTGACAAAAACTGGCATCTCCCAGAGCAGGGACATCTGGTTTGCTTAGGAGGAGGGACATCTGACAGATGGGCTGGCTGTACCGCTGGGGGCAAAACCAGCCTTAGCTCCCACTGCAAGTGTTATAGAGCCCAAATGTGAAAAGTGTGATTTCAAAACCCAAGTTTTCATCCGTGAAGTGTTGAGTCTTATTGTAGGTGAGATGCTGAGTCTTGCACAGCCCCATGAGGTCCTCGAACACATGTTCCTCTCGGAGCCCAAAGAACCAGCCCCAGCAGCTTTGCCGTGAGGACAGGTAACTCCAGGGCACAGCAGGCACCAGTGCTCCTGACAGAGCTCTGAGATGGTCCTTTTGGAACTGCCCACATGCAGCACCCACCTCGGAAAGAGCAGAGTTTCTCCTCTTGAGCAAGTCTAATCTTTTGTACTGATGCTGAGTGTAAACTCCTTCTGTCCAGTTGAGATGGTGGCACCATCCAGTGAAAATCTGAAGTTAGTTGTTTTAAAGTAGACATATGAAACAAGCAGCTCATGTTACAGACAGGGTCTAATGCAGGATTTGCAGGGTATAAAGTACCTATAGATTTCTGTAAAATTAGGACAGCAAAGCAAAGGAGCCAGCAAAACCCTCGTGATGGAGTTGTCTGCACTGCACTTCTGCTTCTCTTCCTGCCACCACGCTGCCTGTCCCCGCGCTGCCTCCCCCTGCCCCAGTGCATCTTGTGCTGACTTGTCTCCTCTGCCAATGTGCTCCACTGTTCCTATCACTGCCCTGTACGGCTGGGGGGTATTCATGTCCCAGGCAGAAGGTAGAAAACCCTGCTAATTCTACCACAAACCCAGCAGCTGCAGTGCCAGACTGAAACTTGGGCACGCATACTTTGCTTTCACTGTGCTCAAACAGGTAAACTCCCCCAGAAAAGTTCCAGTGGATACTTCAAAAGCAAATCAAACAATGTGCTTAAAGCAAATAGGCAGAAGAAGTCTAGAGAGGCAGTTCCTGGAGAAAAGGCGTAATTTTACAGCAAAACTCTTTATCTTGCAAAGGAGACTATAACTCAGCCCTTCGCTGACTGGAGAAGGAAACCGCAGCCCAGCTCCACCAAGCACTTTGCGTTACTCGCGGTGTTTGCTCTAGGTGCCACCCTGCTGTCGTCCTTTGCAGTGTTCTCATTTCTGGCCGTCGCTGCTGCTTTTCCGATAAGTAGCATCTGCCTCTGTGCGACCGCAGCCAGAGGCCGTCGCCGCCAAGCAGCAGAACACTCATTCCCAAACGGCAGGACACAAACTGGGAACAACAGGCGGGACACGAAGTTACCGCTGGGCTCAGGTGGAGCCAAGCGCGAGCCCTGTGTAGCCTCCGCTGCCTCGACCTGTGCTGGGCTGGTTCACACCTCCGGGAGGCTGAAAACGGGACATCGGGAGAGCACGGAGCGGGAACACCAACGTTTCAGCCAGGCTCTCGAGCTCAGTGCCAGCACTGCCGGAAGCGATCAAGGAGCGACAGCAACTGCACGGCCAGCAGCAGCGTGGGGCAAAAACGAGACTTCCCAGACGAGCTGGGGAGGTTCGGCCGCAGCAAGCTGAGGAGCCGCTGGAGGAAGGCAACAGGCTGGCCGGCAGCAGCAGGCATCATAGGCATGGATGAAAACAAACCCCAGACAACTGATTGCAGACAAAAAGCAACCTCCAGAAAAGGCACAAGCACCTCTAAGGGCTGGCTCGTATACGAAAAATGATGAAGCAGATTGGGAAAAAAGAAATGATTTGTTAGGAAATGTGCATAAAATGATTTCCACTTATAGTGCTTACATGTTTATATATATGTACACATATATATACATATGTGTATATATATATACACACACACACATAATATATCTCTATAAAGTGAATTAGATAAACATAGAGCTTTGGTATGTCCTGGGTGGATACCAGGAATGTACTTTGCTTTTAAATCATCAAAATCTGAATAGTACCTGCATTGCCCATATATAACAGTCCCTTGCAGCACAACATAAAATATATTAACAGTTTCAACTCCCTGTGTTACGTCTTCATACCAAAGGGCAGAAAAGGAAAGATGTTTTATTTAAGAAAAAAATCACCTTACAAGGCATAAGTATAAAATATGTAAGAGACCTGAGAATACTTTTTGCAGTCAAATCTACATTCCAGACAAGCGATACTAAATTAAAAGTTCTGCCAAAATCCTCACGGACTCAGTTAAGAGCATTGGCTCCCATTCTGTTGTCATAAACATCCTCACATCTTGCATTTGAAGCCATCCCTTACATAAGACTTTTAAAGCACATTAGAATGTTCTTTAGAACCTTCCTTATTTAAATTGGAGGTAGAGAGGAAAAGTTTGCAGATGGGATATGATCCAGCTTTGCAAAAACATATTTGTTCCCCAATGCTTATTCTAAGGAGATGCTTTTTTTTTTCTTTCCAAAATTGATGTCAATAATAAGCAGGCTATTTTCCCCCAGTTTCTGAGTCTCTGAACATTGCCTATTCCACGTTTCCCCCCCTTTTTCATCACTGGTCTAGCCAATTTTATATGGTTTATAAAGAATTCTGTATCCTCTTTACATCGTTTGTCGCTTAAAATGCAAACTCCTCCTCGAGGTGTCAGAAGAGAAACTGTCTTCTACCTGAAAGGGGGCAACATCTATATATACTCTATATATACTAACGTATCTATTCCACCCCTCAGTAGTTTTTGGACGTAGCACATCTCACCTCTGCAGAACTATCCAGAGCAGGTTCTGCTGCATTTACTGACCCCGGGAACCCATCTGGAGAAGCTTCCCCGCAAGCCGCCTCCCACAGCCTAGATCTCCCACTCCAAGTTAATCTTCTATTAATTTAAGGTCAAGCTCCTTTGGAGAAACCCAGGCCCAAACACACAAAAATTTATAATGTCTGTCTATTATATTCTCGGCTCCCAAGTTTGGTTACTTAGAAAAGAATATTAATTAGGTCATATTTATTTAATGTCACATGGCCACACTGCAGTATTCCCTAATTAAGGGCAATTCAGAAGTGGGATTCTGGCCCAGTACAACACAGAGAGGCCAGACGTCAAGTTTGAACTTCCTAAGCAGTGTTTGCAGCACTCGCTGATGCCTTCGAGTTCATCTGTTTTAGCTCTGACCCCCTACCCTGCCTGACCAGCTAGGGCACCACATCCAGACACGATGTAAAGCAGCCAAGCTTTGCCATGGGGCAGTTTGCTAACAGGCTTAACGCATAATCATAGAATCATAGAATGCCTAAGGTTGGAATCACATGGAAATTTTTAACTTAGTGACTGTGAACAAATGTGATGCTTTTCTAAAATGATTTTAAGGCAATTTCATGAACATGAGTGAGGAAAACATGTCCACTTGCAAATATTTGCTACAATCCCTATTGATTTGTTTTCTTTTCCAGATAAAAATGGACAATGTTTATGAAGCAAAACACTAAGCGCTGTGGATGAGAGTAAGTTTCATCTGATGTGCTTTAGTCCACCCTAAATCTTAAAGAATCACCGTTGCACCATTACTGTAACTTATCAGAGGAACTCATCTTCTGCCTCACACCACCAGGCCTACTTCCCCCATTCCTATACCCTAATAACGCACAACGCTTAAGGAAAGATACCGCTTTCCCCAGGTCTGTAAAATGGCAAGAACTGACCAACTCCCGGGATGCAGGGAGCGGTACCCTGGTTGGGAGGGCTCCATGGGCAACACTCGCCGCCTCCTTCACGCTACAAGCCAGTGTGGCAGGGGCAGCGGCTGCATTTGCTTGATGTGGAAAGTGATGGGCTGCCTGGCCCGCAGTGTACAAAATGGTAAACGGCACAGGAAAACACTCCAAAAGCAGACAAGGCTTGTGCAACACTTTATTACACTGCTGAAGACTGGGAATCAGCTCCAGTAACAGCCTTGTTTCTGTTACTCAGACTGAGGAGGCCAAGAGCACATTGTTACAAGGTCACTGTCCCAGAGTGGCAAAACATACAAACTCCCTCCCTACTGTCACTCGCAGCCTTCTGTCCCGTCAGAAGGGCAACATAAGCCGCGAGGGTGACACAGGCACACTGCCCAGTCCCCGGCAGGTTTGCAGCTCCTACTATTTCCCAATGGTAAAGAACAGTCTCAAAGTTTTAAGCGTGACACTGCTGTCAGATTAAGACCTCAGAGAGAAGGAAGCAGCAGAGACGCAACAGACCAAGGCAGAGCTAAAGCGAGGCACAGAAGGTCCTGCTGGGCACAGACACCGCGTGGGAGCTCGTGCTCCGAGGCGAGCGCAGGCCCGTCCTTTTGACCGCGTGATTGTACAGAAATGGATACTGCATTACGAGGGAACACAAGTTACCGCAGCCTTTGGTGGGGAAAGAGGCTAATTGATAAAAGCCCTTTCTGTTCCCAACATCTATTTGTATTTAAAATCTTAGCCAAAGACAACCCAATATGTCCAATTACAAATTTAACTTTTAGAATAAATCTGCTGTTGTTACACCTTACTGGGTGTCAACAAAGAGGCTACGCATCATATAGGACCCATGCGGTGGGTCTCCACAAAGGGTCTGTAAACTGCACAGCTGATGCTGCACCAAACAGTGTGGGGCTACAGCACAGCCAAACTGATCTCTGTGCTGTAACTGCAAGTAATTATTCCCATAATAAATAGGGGGCTTTCCGAGTAACCAGAAATTGTACTTTATCCAAACCAGAATCTGCAAGTAGTGAGAGACAGAAATTTTGGAATGAGGTAAATTCATTGCATAGGCAAGGTAAGTATTTAAATTCAAATTCTGAAAGTAATTTGGCTAGATTGTGAAGTTTTTTTCAGAACTGAACACAAAGAAAAAAATACAAATATAAAACATCTGAAAACAAATTCAGGTTTACCATAACCACAAGTTACAGAATATCTTACTTACAAAGCATATTTCCTACTGATTTTCAAAATGCGCAGAGACAAAAGCACAAGAGCTTTGAAAGAGCTTTGTTGTTTTTTTCCACTGATCTGTTCCTCCTAAGACACCTGCTCAACCTCAACTTGCCTCCTTCAATTTAACTGAAGCCGAGATCAGCAGAGAACACAGTGCTACAACTCTCCCGCGACTACTGTGCTTCCAACCCACGCGTCTGCTTGACCTCCGTGAATTTGTTTTGGAGCAACAGTGAAACTTTATACGTTACACCTTGCTCATAATAAAGACTGTTGTTTAATAGGAAGTGTCAGAGATCTCAACAACCATTTTAAAGCACTTGAAAACTATATTATAATTATCAAGAGTGGCTTCTGTGATGTATGTTTTTAATTTTTTAAATGTTTTTACAAGTTTGTATGTTTTAATATTCCCTTGTATCAGCACATAGTTCGTAGATAATAAATCCCCTTAAGCAATATAGTTTTCTGAAAGATAAAATCTTCCATCCTAATCACATTTTCAATAAACTCTGTAAAAGAGTCAATGAGTAGATTATGATAAAGTGCATATATTCCATTTTGATATGGACAAAGTAGTTTTGGACTGAAAAATATTCATATGGTAAACTGAAAACCACTGTGGTTATTTAGCACTCCACAACTAAGTTGTCCCATGAAACAGTGCCCAAAAATAATTTTTCAAGTTTCTTGTTAGCTTAAAAAAAAAGGAACTTAAAGCATATTAAAAATAACGGTTCCTTTTTAATTAGACTCTGAGAATTATATAATCTTTGAGAACTACAGCTCGCCCAAGGCCAGCACACTGCCTTGACAACTTACAAGTAGTCTGTATTTTACCCTTTGGATCCAGGCTTCAAGCTGGCAAAAGCTTTGGAGTTTTTTAGGGAATGTGAGATTTCATTGAGAAAAGAAATAAAATGAGAGTCCCTCTCTGACTTCTTAGACTCAAAAATAACTACAATGGTAAAATGAGGTTCCGGACGAGTCAGAAAGTAGGTGCTTTGGACTTTGTCATCATAGAAGTGAACAACCTTCTCCAGGCTGTTGAGGTCAGAGGTTCTGTCAGTCATAATCATGATGACGTTGGGCCAGTGCATGACGGGCCTGTCACTGGGCAGAGACACCACCGCAGGGTACTGATCCACTCCTTTGGGGGCCTCCCGGTAGGAATGGGGGTGGTGATAACCGTGGCCCTGAAAACTCTCGGACCCGCGATTGTCGAAGATGAGGGAAACATTGACGGCGTCGTATTTCCGGATAAAACTCGAAATTTTCCCAAAGTAATCAGGATTTGTTTTAGCAGTCAAGGTTTTCATTTCAGATGCTGTTGTTTGTCGGCTGAGGGCCTCGTGAAAGTAAAAGCTGAACTTTGCAAGGAGAATGTTTTTGAGTTTCATGAGCCAGAGGAAGAGGTGCGGAGGCTGCACAGCCTTCTGAGACTGCCCTCCAAATAGGTGCTTCTTGGTCTCTCGCTGCTTCTCAAAGATTTGGCCCCAAGTCTGTAGCTTTGTGTGAGCACTGTGCAAGTTGACCAGGGATGGAAGAAACTTCCACTCCGAGATCTGAGCCTGAGCCTTTAAGAGATGCGCAAGCACATCTACCTCTAGCTGGAAACTGCTTTCAAGAGGGCTGAGGATCGGATGATGAAACCTAGAAAACATAACGTTATTCATAACATGAGGACAGTTGTACACACTAGTGAAATAATCAGGTAGTACATCCATTTACAACCAAAAAATAAAAGCAGACTAAAGTATAAATCTAATAACAATCTTGTCAATTTAAATACAAATTATTTTACCATGATTTTGCCATAAATATTAACATACAGCATTCTGCATGTTTGACAAAAGCACTTGTCACTCACTTTGAAATCAAAGCAAGGCAGTCATTTAATCAGTCAAAAATCATTCACTGGTTATTAAGATCCATAAAATAATAAAGCACTGTTTCTCTTTAGATTTGGATGTTTTTGTTTCAGTTTTACATTCCTTCTTATGATAAAATACGCTTTGATGGTTTTGGAATAGTAGTAAGACATTAAGTCAAACCAAGGAAATCATCTAGTATTATCAATTCATCGGCTATGCAGAAAAGCTATGAGAAAGACAAGCAGAGCTTTTCTCTCCCCACCTTACCCTTTTTAATTTGCAATAAATGAAATGGATAGAAAATTAGTCAAGAGAACCACATGAATTGTATTTACCAATGAACCAGCACTCAAACTTTAAGCATCTGTTTACTACAAGCACTGAAGGGAAGAAAAATCAAGCAGGATTTCATCATACGACAATGGAAATGCTGTACTGAACAATTTTCCTCTTACTAAGAATTCATGATAAGATCAGCTTTCTATTTGTTTGACAGGTGCTAAAAATAAGAAAAATGCCTCTCATCCACAAGGCTGAAGTGCCACTACACAAGTATAAAACAGACCTTCATGAAATGGAATTTTACAGATCTGTTCTGTAGTGTTCTCTTCATTTAGAAAACTCCTATTTCAGTATTCCTCTTATGGAAAAGACACAAAACAGGAAAAAAAAACCACAGTTCCACATCTTTGTGTTTGTAATCTATATGGAAATCCTAACTAAGTATGCCTTATCAAGTAACAAAAATCATATTTTGAACTTCCTAATGATATCAGCAGATGCTCCTACCTTACAGGCTACTCTTTCCAGATTAGATATTGCCTTGTGTACAGAATTTAGAATGTAAAGTTTGTCCCCTTCCAGGAAAGGATCTTCCTTGTCACTTCTTATTATATATGAGGATGTAACAAAAAAACCCAAGTGCTTAAATGCTATTTTCTTATTCAAAGTCTCAGTGTTCGTGTTCATGGCAAGGAAATCATGGCCCACAGGGGCCGCCATGGAGCATCCCAGCCTGCCCCCCACACCCTACAGAAGGGGCTGCGAGGTTTCAAAGGCTTTGCTGATATTCACTGAAAGTATTCCCATAATAGGCATTTGGGAATCTTAAATGAAGAACAACCAAGGGCTCAGAGATGAGATGTGATGATGCTTCTCCTCAAGAAAGGCTCTCCCTTCAGAGGGGGTTCTATTCTGGGTCTAGATATTACCTTAAAACAGAGAAGCTCACACCCAAGTCTCCCAGCTTTTAACAGCTCATCTTCGGACAGAGTGAAAACTACTCTGTCACCTCCCACGACATAATATATGCAATCAGTTCGGGAAATATTTGGTTCGCAACTAAAGCACTTACTTTTTTTTTCCCTTTCACTATTTTTTCCTTGGCTTTCCATCAAACTATTCATAAATCATTACTTTTTGGCCTGTGAAAGCTGTCCAAACTAAGTCACTATTTTTAATCTTTTTTTCTCCTCCCGACAGACACAAAATGTTTTCAAAGGAATTGCTCTCAAGATGCACATCTGCATTTATTTGAGAGAAAATGGAATAATTAATACAAGATATCAGTTGATGAACTGTGATCTGTAAGCCATCTAGGTTAGGGGAGCTGGCCCCTTCTGCACACCAGGCTGTCAGAAGGACCAAGCCTCCCTTCTGTAGCACAGCATCCAATGACTACTTTGACAGGTTGAGAAGTCCAGAGCACGTTTGAATCTCTGAACAACAACAAAAACAGTGTTAATTAAAACTAATATTCTGCAGATACTCAACATTACATATTGGCAGTGCTTTTGCTACCTAACAGAAAAACCATTTTGTTGCCATATACGACAGGAGGGGAGAAAAGCCCTGTGGAACACTGTTTGTTCCAGATGGGAAGCATCCACCTAGCGTGATGCAAGTTTCCATACACTTGCAGTCACACTGAGCTAAGGTTACCCTTCAATCTTAAAAGCAACTTAAAAATTCATACTAATGCAGCACTGCCAAGTCTCCTGCATCAACACCATGACACACAGCTTCCTGCTTCACTTCATGGTTCAGTTATCTTCATGTTTCATTGCACAGCAGTATTTGCTAAACTGTTCTAATCCAAAAATGCACGTCCCGTCACAGCTGAGAAGCTGGATATGGTTGCAGAATAAACTGGCAGGTTATGTACCATGGATATCTATTGTAATTAACTTTCACAATGCAGAGGCATTTGACTAAGCTCAGTGACAAGACACGTTTTTACAATACTTCAGTAAGCCACTGAGAACATATTGGAAAATAGATGCTTTCCGTCTAATCATTTTCCAAAGCAGAGATGCTTGAGTTACTTTGCAGACTTTACAGAAGCCTCATTGTCTTACAGATTTTTCCATTCTTCTGTAATTGAGCATTCTACAAAATGCTGACAAGATAAGAGCATTTACCATGTACACACACAAAACTTACCAGTTACTTTGTCACTTTTAAAAAAAGCTTCCAAACAGCATCTGCATTAGCAGCAGGATTTTTTCTTTCATTTAACATCTCAGAACCAACAATTCAAAAATTCAGTTGCTTCCCCAGTTACATCTTATAGAGAGAGGAAACAATGCTGACTTGTAAACAGCTGGTACTGGGCAATAAATAGTAAAAAGGCAGCTTTTCACTGTCCAAGAGTTCTGATTTTTCAGACAAGGGCCGTATGATTCAATCACTGACAGAAAAATAGCTCTTCCATTCCTTTACCAGTAATCAGATATTTGCTCTGCATGATCTGAACAGTTATTTTCGTACACAAAGGAATAAATCAAGGCCAGAACCTCTCTAGAGAGCAGATGTCTTGTTTGGTCTTAGAGCTGTTGACTGAGTTAATGGTACATATCCAAACTACCAGTGAGGAACATATTGCCAAGAACAGCCAGGCTAAGAGTGAGCTTATTTGGCCTTTCACTTGAAATGGTCCATAGCCTAAAATAATGAAATATTTTCAGCCAGTACATTTTGACATAGCTGCAAGAAACAGTTGCCATAAAGAAAAACACCATTATCCCCACTTCTTTTAAAAACATTCTGTACATTACTGGAGAAGGGCACACAGTACATACTAAATTAGCTTTAAGAGCATCGTAAAATGTGTCCAATTCAGATGGTCATTAACCCAAAGCAAGACTATTGCTATTTTTCCTGGGAGACACTGACTTGCATGTGTGTGTGTGCATGCGTGCAAATGAGATTATAATGGTGCTTTAGAGGAACAGTGACACTTACATTTTTCACATAGCACAATACAGCATTTCAAATATAATAGTCTCTAGTCACTTTGTTAAAGTATCAATATTGTTTTTCAGATTTAACGTTGATGTTGATTCACTGCTTGTGCAGAACGTATGTCAGAAATTGTACAATGTAAATCAATTTGAAACAAATTTTCCTCCCTTTACTCTTTAATAAGTGTTTATCATAATAAGGAAAAAATCATGTTTCATTTTGCAATGGACAAAGAGCTCTGATGTTATCAGGGTTCACAGATCAAAAATTGCCAAAAAATCACTAGCGTGATATTTAGACTTATTTAGACTTTATAATAGCACAATTACGTAGCACTTTGCCTAAGCTATTTTTAGAAATAAGCAAGTCAGCTGCAGTACTTAAGATCTGGAATGTCAGAAAGCAGCACTGAATAATTTTTCCTGTGTGCACTTTAAAATCTAGCTTAATATTCACAAAAAATGAATCCTCCAAACACTCATTACAAATGTCTTCCTTACCACTATTTTGCTAATAAAAGATGGGGAGGTAGGGGAAAAAATACATTTAATTGCATTTGAAGATTATCTTCCTACAAAAGTTACCCCATTTTGCTTTCAAAATAAGAAGTTGAATTTTAGTTTGTTGAAGAGTCATCCATATTTTCTTGTGTAAACAACTATCACTTACCAGGTTCCCATGTTTTGTAAGCAAAATATCCCTATCCTTGAATCACTTGGATGCTAGGATTCTTGTAATGTAACTATTAGACCTGAACTTCAAGAGAGAAAACAGACTCAGACATGCTCACTCTGGACACTACAATAACTCTCAATTTATTTCTGAGTGCCCCCATAAAGCCTTTCTAGGAGTACTAAATAGTTGATAAGAACCACCACAAAAAAAAAAGGTGAAATGAGTTTGATGTTTACCTGAAGATAGGCTTATATTATTATGTAGCTTTTATAATAAAGAAGTTGGATCTAAAATGGTTGTGTATGTCTACATCCATTTTTACTGAAGTCCACATGAATTTAAGTCTTGCCTCCTCTCCTGTGCAAGAATTCTTTCATCTTTTATGAGGAAAGTGATCCTTCCTTTTTTGCTGAATATTCATATACTTGACATAAATTAAGGAATGGGGAAGGTAGCTCCTAGATCATGATGAGTAGAAAGAGTCTCTCTTCTTTAGCAGAAATGTTGTATTTTGAGACCTACAGTATTTGATGCTGCCCATCAGCGTGCATAAACTGAGATGATGGGCTGTGCTGTTAAACAAGGGATGACAAAGTCACTGGCCTTGCTTTGACCTCAACCTCATTTATTGCATGTCATCACATACATGTGTGCTTACTGTCAACAAATAAGCACTGACCTTGAGCTGTATTTCTTTAAGATAGACTCCAAAATGTTTACAAGTTCCTCAGAGTTAATGAATTTTTGGGTGCTGAGTGTGTACATTTTTTCATAGAAGTCAGCAATTTCCATCCGAGCCTGAACAAAAAAACAGAGCTGTTCAGACAGGTGAGAAAGCAGCTCTTCCAAGTGAGGAGCTGTTCCTCCTAGTGCATTGCGCCCCGTCGCCACCACCTTCTTCAGCTCGTTATGCAGAGACGTGTAGATGGTTCGGATGGAGTCCTTTCGGCTGAAGAATGACTGACCACCTGTTCAGATAAATATGGAGGTATGACCAAAATCCAAGGGCAGCAAAGATATACAGAGTTTTCCAGTCTTGCTGTCTAACTGTATTGTTCTTAGCTAGGTGCTCTAAGTGTTGTTTGATGGTAGCATTTTTTTCAATCAAGAAGTAACTTTCAGTATATTGATTTACAAATAACTGAATTATACACAGGATATATTCGGAGGCATGTTATGCTATTAACTTAATTCATACTTGTCCTAATTCACTTTTTAGGCAAGGGTTGCTGCAAAGTTTCTCTAATGCCTTCATATCTGCCTTATTTACAGTATAAGCTTTCTGAAAACCATGGTTCAGTTAGCTTTGCTAGTAACATATATGACCAGGAAATACTGTCATCTGTGAAGACAGAGAATCAAGCCACCATGAAATTTTAATAGCCTCCACTGCTATTAATAACTCCAGATCTTTTGAAGAGATTTCTCTCAATGATACCTCTTCACACATGGAAGACAAATTTGGAAAGCGACCTTTAAATGAGAACCATAGGACTGTATTTGTGTTTATGAACTGAAGGTTTCCAGTCCCTATGCAATCAAAATTCAAAGGAAAAACAATCACAGTCTATGTCAGCAAGTCCACGGCAGAGATCACTCCATAACTAAGAAAATTACAAGCAATCTCCACAATTAAAACTCCCAAATAACTGAGAAAAACAGAAGTCAATGATCCTCTACCCATCTTACAGTATGAAGGTGTCAAAAAAAAATGTAGAGGGTCAAAGTATAAGATATTTAAACTTGTTCTAGCAAAGGACTGTACAAAACACCACCTTTACTTAATAATCTCCATTTAGGTACAGTCTTATTAATTAAATTCATTCATGAATATTCAGACAGCAGTCTGAAATGTGGCAATTATATAACAGCGCCAGGACCGAACCCAAAGAACTTTTAGAGGTATTCAGATTTAAGCTCTGCTTTGAAACTGCTGAGAAATGTTACAAAGGTGGACAATACTTTTCATACCCATTTTACACACATAAAGATCAAAAGCAGCAATAGAAATTTCAGGCAGAAAAGCAGAGAATTGGCTTTCAGAGAGAAATAGCTACTTTCCTAAGTCACAAGTGGGCCCTTGGTCAGGGAAAAAAAAATCCATTAATGTTACTGAAGAAATATATAAGCAAATAAAACTTAGTCCCTAATATGGTCATTTTTCTCCTTTCTTCAAGTAGCAAAATTACTTTTTAAACTCAGCAGCAAATTTACTTTTTAAACTCAGCTTTACAGGCAGATTTTTCTCTCCACTCAAGCCTTATTATAAAGTTTAGTTTTGCTGAAACACAACCGCCAAAGCGCAACTCTCCTGATGTTTTACTGCAGCACGTGTCAGACTTATATCCCCCGATCCACTTCCCATGCCATTCCCACATTTTCAAAAGAAAAAAAAAAAAAGCTGTTGCCAACAGGGGGCAACAACAACTGCCGACGACTTGTGCTGCGCCAGGTGGGTATTTTCCATTCGCAGACTAAGAGAGCGGGAAACACCTGGGCTTAACAGAGATCCTGCAGTCGCTATCTGCAAGGCGGGGGAGCGGGGTAAAGCGGCCGTTGGGACTCAGCGAGGAGGGGGGGGGGGTCGCGAGGGGCGGCCGTTGGGGCGGCCGTTGCGGGGCGGCCGTTACCTAGCTTCTGTCCCAGGAAGGTCATGCTGTGGTAGGCCTTCTCGGCGGCGGCCAGGTGCGCCAGCGCCGCCAGCAGCGCGAGCCAGCTGGCGCCCGCGCTCTTGTTGGCCTCGCGCTCCTTCTCCACGTTGTCCTTGGCCTTGTCGTACGAGAAGATGCCCAGGTGGGAGAAGAAGGTCTCCAGTACGGCCTGCTCCACGGGCACCGGCGCGCCCAGCGGGATCGACTCCCCCATCCCGCCCGGCGGCGGCCGCGGCCGCCCCCGC